>OX578154.1:70630244-70735244 GCA_951213105.1 Amaurobius ferox
TTCATTCCGGTGCTTCTAGATTAAGCTGTTGAGGTTGATCGTGTATACACGTGGTAGAAGAATGGTTCATGCCGCATGGTAATACAATTTTCTTAATGTATCCTTTTTTCATTTTTTGTTGCCTGTAGTCTGAGTTTAAGTATTTATAGTAATGTACTATTGCTTAATCTGAAACAGGCATTTGGTTGGGTTAATTGGAATTAAATACTCAGACCTGACGATGAATTTAATTCTAATTAATCATCGAATTTGGGATGGTGCTGTTCTTTTCTCTTATCGGCATTATGGCTTTGAATTTGCTTCTATGGTGATATTAATATTACTTGAATTGTATTTTTTTATTTTTACATAATTCTTATTATTACATTTCAAATATATACATATATATATATACAAAATGAACGCTTCGGCAGATGATAATTAGCTGAATATTTCAGAAATGAAGCTGGGATTTTCGTGAACGCCTTTAATTGTGGCTTTTCTTATCATTTTGCCGAAATTATCAACAAAGTAGCTGAAAAAAATGGGCAAAGGTTGCAAAATGTTTTACAGTGTAACACAAAGCAAATGAGACAGAAAGAAATTACTATTTTCATTAAACTTATTATGAGAATTGAATCGAGCAAAAGCATTTAGGCTCCATTGGACTGGAGCTACCACCTATAAATAGGAAGTTTCAGTTTAGATCTTATTTATATATCCTGTAAAATAGAATAAATCCTAAAAAAAAAATCAAATATAATACATTTAAATCACAATAATTCCATTACTAAATTATAAAAAAAGAAATCAGCTTATCTAAACTTATTTGCCTTAATAGATTAATAGAGTAAAAGTGAATTGTTTTCACCAAATAACATTGTATTTTACGTAACAAGTTTTTATCCCACAATTGCTTTCGATAAACCTTTAAGCTTAAATCTGTTAGTCTGACAGTAGATTATCTGACCTTTTCTGAAGGTATTCATTCAAAGGTGATATAATTCTTGGACTTATCCTGATGTTGGAAGAAGATTTCGGTAAAATGCATGCTACGTAATAATAAGGGAGCCCATAAGCTTATGCGTCAAGAAAAGAAATTGTTTCCTAAATGTCTCGAAATGTTTGATGTCTCAAAAATATTCTTTTTAATTTTTATGTTAAAAGTATTCTTTCTATTTCCAATTAAATATATAAATATTTGTGAAACTTCAGTTAAATATTCTAATGCAGTAGAAAGTTTTTACTTTCCCCTTATACATATCATATGGGAAAGTATTGTGACGAGCTCGAAAATTCGAATTCGAGTTTTCGAGAGAAGAGCACGTATCAAGTATCCCTGAACCCAAATAGAACTTTTTTGAGGTGACGTATGTGTATATGTGTGTTTGTATATATGTGTATGTATATATGTGTGTACGTGTATATGTGTGAGTATATATGTGTATGTGTATATGTGTGTATGTGTATATGTGTGTATGTGTGTATGTGTATTTATATATATGTGTGTATGTGTATATGTATGTGTGTGAGTGTACGTTCGTGTATTCCTGAGTCTGGATACGATACCTCACAAACGAAGGAAGCGCTTTTTGGTGCAAATACTGGAATCCTATTGATTTTAAATACAATCGAATGTTCGGAAGACAGCCAAAATTTCGAATGAAATATTGAAGAAATCATTAAAACATTAGAACTTTCAGTATTCTTGCCTGAATGATTATTTCTTATGCAATTTTTCATCAGAAAACTAATGACATAAGCTTCAGAAAGCTGACATGAACCGTTCTGAAGATATTGTACACTTTTCAATTAAATTTGTCAAAAAAAAAAAAAAATCCCACAAAATTAAAGAAAATATTAACTATTGTGAAATATGTTGTTCACTTTTCATATATAATATTATACAATAAACTGTTCAACATCATTCTCGTGAATCTAGATTATTCCATTCTCGACAGCAGATAGTTTGGGCAATAGTTTTGTAGTTTAACGCCTAACAGTTCGCCAATAATAATTTCTATTTTAGAAAAGCTCTTCTCTCCTTTTGTCTGCAATGCTCTACGATAAATTTGGCGAACTAGGCGACTAATGTAGCGAAATATCGCCAGCTTGCCCATAATTCGCCCCATATTGGTGAAAATGTCGTCAAATTTGCAAAAATGACCATATATTAACAAAAATGACGCCAAATTGATGAATTAATTCTTAAAATAGTTTAATATATAGACTAATTACTGCGGATGCTATCAATATTGATAATCGTCCATTTAGAGTTGCACGAAACATAAGTAAATTGTGCAATTCGAAATAAGGCCACCGCCACATGTCGTCATTCAGAAAGCCCCAAATGTACAATTCAACGATTTAAACATTGTGCCGTGGATCTTATAGATCAATATTTTCACTGTTGAAAGAATTAAATTCGTTGCATTATATACGGAAAGTCATGTTCTGACAACATCAGATTTTTTTTAACTCAAAATTTATATTTATAAAAAAACATTCCACTTATCTTTTTCTAGTAATATTATAAATGATATTAAAATCCTTAAAAGGAAATATGTAATAACTTATTTCGAAACTGCAGCTGTTGTATTTCCTATCATTTTCTGAAATTATACATTGAAACACTAAAGTTTCATATCTCCAATAGTGATATACACTGCTTACAAAAAGTTTAGGGTATAAAGGATATTTAAAAGAAAAATTATCTCTTTGCAAATGTGGTGACATAATACACTGGAATAATAATATCTGCTGTGCCGATGCAAGCAAATTTTGTCTACTGAAGGAAAAGTACATGATTTCCAGGCTGCTTTAAAAAGATAAGTTGAAAAGTTGAAAAATGTTCATAATAAATTTAAAGAAAAATCTTTGTGGTTAGAGATTTTTTTAAAATTTTGATTATCAAGTGTCTTTTTTTTAGCCTTAAACAATCTCCAGTTGTGTTTTACAATATGCAGTTTTAATAATTTTTTTATAATTTTATATCAAATGAATTTGATAAATTACACATAAGAGAAAATTATAAGAATAAATTATTAAAGTAAATTAAAATATACTAAGTTTATTTAATATTTTATTAAAATTAAAGAGTAAATAATAATGGTAAAAATCACAGTATTTTTTACAGTGGTTGTCAAGATTTAGTTTTAGGCTTCTATTGCATAGTTCAGTTCAACCACAATATTTCCAACCAATTACGTCTCATATGACTGATTTTTTCACGGTATTCCCCGAACATGATTAAATTAAAGCCAAAAGTCAATTACGTAAAGCCAAAAGTCATTTTCATCAGTTCCAGTTAAAACGCAACACAGGTAGTGAACCAAAACAGTATTTACAGCCCGGCGCATAAAAAAAATAAATCTGAGTAATAATAAAAAAAATATCGTAACAGATGGCAGGTTGGGATAAAATCGTTTACGCCACCAATAAAAAACCAATAAAAAATTGCACGTTTCCCCGCAATTATGAAAATGTTACACTTTGACTAATTTCAACATGATGAACATTTGCATAGAAGGCTGCAGCGACAAAGCTTATCGGGAATGAACAAATGGCTAGCACGAGCACCGCACGCGTGGGCAATATGCCGTATCGCCCCGAAATAGGGGTGAAGCGGCATAATGGGGGGAAGGGGGTCGCAACCCCCCACCCCGGGGTCAGGGTGTTATGGACTTAGTTTCAACCCTATGCACAACTTATCGGGGAGAGAACAGCTCGATTTTGCGGCCTAAGTTTTCTGCGCTAAATTTATTTCAATGGTGCGGATAGTTCCAGCTTCCGCTTATTTTCCGTTTCGATGGTTCTGTTACAAATAGGAACAACGAGGGCGCGTGATAGTGAGAGACGAAAGTTGTTCCCAAAGTTGCGTTACAGCGACAAATCCTTGAATAAAATAATAATTTAGAATATTTATTGCGTTTTTTACATTTCTAATAGATTATTATTTTTCTTAAAATTATGAAAAGCTTATATTGATATAATTTTTATTAAACTATTTCGTTAGAATCGTTATAATAAGTACGAAAAACATTACTAATTACTTACTAAAGAAACTTTAATTTTCAGTGTTATTTTCTACCTCATTCTTCTCAAGTTATTCTTTTCTTCTTGTCCAATTCACCATTTTTATTTTTGAATAACTCTTTTAATAATTTTTTAAAATATGTTTTGAAATAATTTTGATATATGACTATTGAATTATTTGCCATTTAAGCTATTGCATCCATTTTCATTTACTGATTGGCTTTATGCTTTGTCTCTTCATATAGACAAGTTACTTAAAATAGTTCTGACGGTTAATATATTTAGCGAAGGACACTTAAATATCTATCCATGTTTGCTTATGGAAAGCTTTTTTTATCAATTCAACTGTAATACATAAATTTCGTTAAAATCTCTCTCTCTCTTTCACACACACACACACACATATATATGTGACTTATATAAATTAGTTATATATATATATATATATATATATTTAACTTTTTGTAAAGTATATAATTGCATTAATAAATCAACATGTATCTCTTGCAATATCGCATATATTGGACAAACTATCACTCCTTCACTCCTCTTCATCTTCGTTTCAATGTTCATCGAAACCATATTAAGAAATTTAGCTCTCGAGCTCCTCACTGTTTACAACTTCCTCCTCCTCCTCCTACGTATCATAACTCTGGTAATAATTTTGAATATGCCCATTTTGATCTTCATGGAAATGATAAAATTTCAATTTCGATTCTCGACATTGTAAAAAACCCCGTTGATAGATTATATTTTGAAAATTTATTAATCAAACAACATAAGACTTTTTTTCCATACAGATTAAATCAAATTTATAATAACAGGAATATAGTAAGAACTACCTTTAAAAATTTACATTATGATCTCTCAATTTTTAACATCTTAAACTATAACTCTCATAGTGCCTCATCGAAAAGATCCAAGCCAGGAAATTATAACAATAAAAAGTGTCAAAATCTGAACATAAAGGCAGAAATTAAAAAACTTTAAAGCTTCATATAACATAAACATTATATAAACCTGGGTGCTCACTGTCAAATAACAACTTTTAAATAAAGTCCATAATACTTTCTTAAAGTCATAAAGTCATTTAATCATGATGATCATTTTTCATACCTATTATATGATCTTATTATAACAAGAGCTAATTTTATAAATCTCCATCTGTCTATTCAACCCCTTTCTACTTCTAATTATCATCAAAATAAAAAGTATAATGCTTATTGTGTAATTAAATACAAAAATTCACATTATAATAATATAAATTTCAATTCTTTATTTTAGCAGTATAAACATTGTTTTTCTATTCATAATACTCATATTTTCAAAACATTTAAATATAATACCCTTTTGAGTAGACAAATATTCCATTACAATGACACATCCAAATCTCTATTAAATCAAAATACAAATTCAAACTTTTCTTGTGTTTGCAACCATCCAAATTATTCTAAATACCATATAGACTTCAATCATAAACACATAATTACTAGTGATCTCAATGTTGTTCAAAATTCAATACTTAAAAATCGTATGCTTTATGGCACAAAATTTCGAATCCATCATAGTCTTTCAATTAAACAACTAAATAATGATTTAAAAAAATTCATACACAAAATTGCATTCAATAAAAACTATCCTGTTGAAGCTTTCGATATGTGGAAGGTTACCATTCAGACTGAGGTCAAACATCTCATGGGTAACATGCCTTCAACTAAACCTACATTTAGCTTCACAAACTTAAAATAGGCAATAAATGAATTAAAATCAAACTCTGTCATCACGTATGTGGATAAAGCCGATAATAATTACGCTATCATTTGCAAAAAAATATTATGTACAAATTTTAAATGACTTTCTAAATCATAATAATATATTTAAAAGCATTGATTCTTCAGCAATAGCTATATCTAAGAAAATTATTGCGTTTCATAAACTATTAAAATTACCTTATAACAATCAAAGATTCCAATATATTTTTATGATCTCAAAATTTCATAAAAACCCTCTCTTTTTCAGATCCGTAACAATTGGACATAAATCATATACAGCAGTTGCTAGTAAATCTCTATTGGTCATTCTTAATAAAATCATTTCTAATATAATTGATAATTCAACTTCTCATATTATTAATAACAGTTATCATTTAATTCAAAATTTAGACTCTATTAATAAATCGAGATATCAATCTTATGATTTTAAGGACCTAATTCAATATTGACATAAAATATCTATTTAAAGTAATTTGGTATTTAATTAAATCTTTCTACAATAGACAGCATTTGGATTTTGATCATTTTTATGTGCACCACCTTCTCAAGTGTGTTCATTTTAATAATGACTTGATACAAGGCAATAAAACATATCTAAAACTAAGGGTGTTCCTTAGGGTGGTTCAGCTAGTTCTGCTCTAGAAAATCTATATCTTCACTTCTACGAGTCAAATTTTGTAAACTCTGAATATACTTTCTACAGCTATATTGATGATGTCATAATTATTAAGACAGCTCCCTCATCAGCTGCTATAGATTTCGATTTTTCCCCCTCAAATTTATCTCTTATTCCAAATGAAAGCAATATCTCATCCAGTGCTAACTTTTGGATTTAAATCTCTCTCTTTCTCTCTCTCTCTTGATAATGAATTTTAATTTTTGTCAAATATTTTGACAAAAGGAAAAGCTTTTCATTTAAAATGCCCAAAATTATCAATTTTAACTCCTGTATGAGTAAAGAGGTATGTGAAATATTTTAATTAATCAATTTCATAGGATTTTTAGGTTATATGGAAATACACAATTTAGTAGCAATCTAGCCGATTTATTACAATACTGTAAGGCTGAAGCGTATCCAGATAAATTCGTTAATTATCACTTTAGAAATTTTAAATTCAATTTATAAATTTGTGAATTATCGCTTTAGAAATTTCATTTCATTTTATAATTACTCTAATAATCTTTTGTGGGAACAGAAATTTTAAATTCAATTTATAAATTTGTGAATTATAGCTTTAGAAATTTCATTTCATTTTATAATTACTCTAATAATCTTTTGTGAGAATGGATTTTTTAAATTAATATTTTTATAAATATTCTTGCAGTTTCTGATTAATTATTGTTATACGTTTTAGATACAAAATATTTTACAATAATTATATATTAATTAATTATTTCTTTATTCATTTCTTTAATTCCTGGAGTTGTAATTTATTTATATATCAATAATCACATAAGTACCAATCTTCAAGTGTATTTTCAAAGATTCTCATTAGATAGCGCTTTCTACACAATTCTATCGCGTATTTTCTTGTAGTAGTTCATTGCTATATTTGGTGTTATGATTGAAGGTGTTCGTATGTATGATTTTTGATTTCTAATCGCATAATTATTAATGCATATGTTAAAATTTGTTATATTTAGCTTTATGTACTATCATCCCCCCTTTTCCATTTTTAACACTTTATAACATAGTTGAAAAATATTTATGACTTTGTTCATTCTGTCTGTTCGTTCGCACGATAATTGCCGTAAAAATGACTTTATCAAAATGAAATTTTAGTATATTGTTGAGACGGTTTGTGGGATCTATGGGAATGTAAATGAATACTATAACCCAAATAGTTTTGGATTGAACCCGGGTTGAAAAAAGAAATGCATTGAACCCTATGAGACCTAATGTTTCAGATATTTTTCAGGCAAAGTTAAAATTCACAAACTGCTTCGAAAATTTTAGGAAATATTCAAATTATCCCATAAAATAGATAAAAAAAAATTCAGCAAACTATGTTCGGTAGTTTTTTAAATAAAACTTAAAATAATAATTGCACCCATTTTATATGAAGAGATCACTTGACCCACTTCAAAATAAACAAGAAAGATCAATCATGCATAAAGCATTGATTATGAAACACTTTCCAACTGCAATGCAATTTTATTTAAACACCTCTAAAATGCGATACATTCAGCGGTAATATTTTTTAAATTATCACAATACTGCAATAATTTATTATATTTGAAAACTTAAAACTTCATCGAAATAAATGAACTTTATTCAAATGACGTCATTGAAATATAAATATCGCCTGGCTCTCTATGTAAAAGCAGTAAATATTTCATTCACACACTTTTATTCCATTCCTTTCATTCATCACAATACTACAATAATTTATTTTACTTCAACCATGGAGGTAAAAGTACTTTAATTCTATGCTTAAAACGTCATCGAAAAAGTCTGCTATAAAATCGTCTGCTTCTCTATGTAATATCAATGAATATTTCATTCATATCAACTTCATTCCAGACTCCAGAGCTAAATAATTTTGTGCTAAAAAAATTCAACAATTCTTATATAACTCATCTTAAATCTTGATGTGTTTACACAAGTGTGCGAAATGGCAAGAAAAAGTAATAATATACAATAAGAGCTACAAAAAAGTGGGGCTTATAATAGTAAGGCTTATGTTTAAGTGGATGTAAAAATAAAAGAATTATTAATACAAGAGAATGGTGATGTCTGGCTAATATAAGATACTATGAATAGAATTCATGAAAATCCAGCAAATCAAAACTTTTTAGCTATACCATTTTCCAAATTAGAGGGATATATATATATATGTATGTATAATAAAAATAATGTGAAAATCCAATGATAGAATAGAGAGAAGTTGTAACTCAAAAAACCCTAACTTTAAAACATGCCTACATAATAAAAAGAAGTATTAAATAGAAAATCATCAATCATGTGGAAAATAAAACATGCCTACATAATAAAAAGAAGTATTAAATAGAAAATCATCAATCATGTGGAAAATAAAATGCAATTTCTTGTCACCAAGCTGAAGATAATCAACAAATATCAATGGAGTGGATTCGATTACAGAAAATCAAATAAAATCCAAGCATGACGAGTCACGTCCACACCAATGACTTCGCTATCAGTCATTCAAACGCATTTGCTTCTTCCATGCATCTTGTATCAAGGGCTACTATTCGGAAACAATTGGCAGAAGGTGGGATAAGGTGTTGATGTCCATTAAGGCTCCAACCACTGACTCCTCAACATTGGTAGAGCCGTCTGGATTGGTGCCGAGCTCGGTCAGCCTGGACAGTGTCCGATTGGTGGTATGATGTCATTAGCGATATGTTCCGCTTTTATCTCGGTGCTGATGACCGTCGTATACGTTTGTACAGGAAGGCTGGCCAGCGTCCCGATCCACCATTTGTTGTCGAGCGACACACGGTCATCACACGTGGTGTGACGATCTCCGAAGCGTTGGGGCCGTGGGGGATCGTGGAACTGGTGATCTCCTCTGGTTGTGCTGCATGCTAATTTCACGGCGCGCTTGTACGTCGATGATATTCTGCAGTCAATCGTCCTGTCTATATTGTTATACCATCCAGGTTCCATTTACCAACAAGTCAACGTTCGACCACATACTGCATGACTTTTTCAACAATGTCTTCGAGGATTTAATATCTTCCCATGGCAATCCAGGTCCCCAAACTATCACCAATATAATACGTTTGGGACATGCTGGGACGGCAAATACAGCCTTCTCAGAATACGATTGAATTAGCTGACCAGTTGTAACATTTGTGGCAGAATCTTCCAAGTAGGGACAGAAGCAACTTAATTGACTGCACCGAATATAAGTTTGTATAGCTACCAGGGTAGGATTTACCACTTACTACATTGCCATCTTCTTGTTGCCATCATTTCTTAATAAAACCTTATTTTGCTCCCAAATTCTAATCATTTGCATATCTCCTCAAACGATACATACACAGTTTCCTGGCTATAACTCTATTTCTTAGAGGAAGGATATATTCTTTCGCAACAATGTCGTTGAGGATATATATATATATATATATATATATGTATATATATATATAATGAAACTAGTTTATTATAATCCAAAGAATTAATAGAGATAAATTGTAAAATCTAGATAAAACCGAAACTTTTGCATATAAGGTTGAATATATGGTTATATAATTTGTATAAAAAAATTCCTATTGTATAATACTAAAAATACATAAAATCATATTCTACTCAAATTTTACGTAATTGTATTTAAAAAATATATTTGAAGTTATGCAAAAATTGGTGGAGCTTTATTCAAAACTGATAGAAATCTTCGATAAAATGTTCATTGCTTGAATCTTCAAACTATGAAAATATTAGGCACGTGTAGAATTGAAGAATGTTTATTCTGTCAAAAAAATTCCGGGAAGAGGTTGAGTAGTGTAAAAAAAGAAACGGTGCCTATCGAAAACCAGCTGTTGCACCTGATCTGCATTCCAGGAACGGCGCGTGATTGACAGGCAGTTGTCGTCCCATTCAGTATTCTAGCCTTGCAATCCCATTTGCAAAAGCAATTCCCTTGCGCTGCTGAGGTGACGAGATGATAGCTGACGTGGCCGCCTGCAGCTAAGCAACAAATGCAAATTCATTCCTTTCACTAGATTGCAAAAACAACATAAACAATCACACAACCAACCCTTCAGACACAAAGAAGATAGTAGAAACCCAACCTACAGAAAATAAAACGCAACAAACATGTTAAAATGATGCATAATACTGACTACGTACGCATTTCAGCAAGGTGCGTACCCACACAATAGGGGCAGATTTCAAAGCGGCCGGAAAATTTTCTCATTTTTGACGCATTAAATCAAAACAACAATGTTTGCCACTTTTCATAGCCTTCCCACTTTGTATTCTACTCGGCACGTCAAAAATATATATGTTCCAAAGGGGCATGGGTTGAGAGAAAAACTTTTCAAACTGGAAATTATTGAATTTTTCAAGAATCCATTTTTTGTACTCCTTACTCCCAATATTTTAATGACTTGGGATGGGCGGCATTTGTTAAAGACGTGCTTGGGAGATGGAATCTGGAAATGAAGGCGAAAATATGTGCTGTCTGAATACATAATAATTCTGGGTTCTAACATCAAGATCCCTTGTGTCCGTAGCAACAATGAAGGAAGATAGCTGATGTTCTACGGACTGAGGAAAGTAATAATACTGAATACCAAATAAGAGAAGAAAGGGCTGAAATGTTCCTGTGTAAAGCTACCTACTGACTGATAGTCTCATTGTTCGAGCATCTTCTATTAAGATTGGAAGTAAATTTCGTTATTCCGCAACTTCAATCACAGTTCTCGGTGCAGAACAAGTCTAGGCATGCATGATAAAGACTTGTTGATCTGAAAAAGAACCCTTCATTTCAAACGTTAATTTATGGGCCATTTAATATTTGCTATTAAGAATTGATAGAAGTTATCTACGGATTTTATAAATTTCAGATAATACCGATGCAGATAATAGTTTGTTAAGCTTCTGTGGTATATTTTGTAAGTTAACTATACGATTTTGATTATATTATGCTTTCATAAATAATAAGTTATATTTGCGTAATATCTTTATTGTTTAAAACATTTGTCTATAAAATTTTGTTTCCATGAAATTTTTATTTGTACAGAATTATTTATAGAATGGCAAGAAGGAAAGATGTTATATACAATACGATATTAAAATCAAATGAAAAAATGTGTACTTACAATTGATTGCAACGCAAACTATCTATTTCTCATTACTTTGCAGTTTAGTGTCTTCTTTTGATTAAATCCCGTTTTGTAATATGCAAAATTTCACTGTACGTTCTGCCAAGAGGAGACAAAAGATTAAATTTAAAATTTTATAGTTTGTATTAATTGTTATTTATAAGTTTATTGTTATTTACAAGTTTTGCTCTTAATTGCACACAGATTTTCATCTTCATCAGTAGAATTACTGGCTATTTTCTTTTTGTATGTCAACAGTGATTCTTATTTCAGTGATTGGCAACCTCTGAAATTGCTGCTTCCTGTACATGATAATTATTAGGCTTACTTCATTCTTCAATTTTTGGTAATATTCTTTTCCACTAGTTTTTATTTTCTCGGTAATGGCCTTTTCTACATCTTTGGGGTGCAAAATGGTCTTTTGTTCAAGGTATCAAGATTATTTAATGAAAAGGACTATTTTTAGGGCAATTTGAAATTGTGAGCACTCCGGATTATTTTACAATTTCTTTGCATTATATACATTGCTATTCATTCCATTGTTCTCTTAATTGCTTTTATTTCCCTTGTTTTATAGTCTATTCCTCTCTCTATGTTTTCATTATCATCCTATGTCTTCATTACTATCTATTAATAATTTTATATGGTGAGTCTTATGTACTATGCTGCAATATCTCTCTGGATTGATATGTTGTTCTATTAGTTTAATTATACAAGTGTATATAAATATGTATATATTATATATATATTTCATGAACTAAAGCTTATCTCACACAATGTGCTTTACATAGAACTCGTTTAGTTTTATATACAAAGGGCACATAATGCTATATTTAAAAGTTCACAACAAATCATCATTGTGGCAAAGCAATTCATATTTTATTCCAGGTATGCTCACATTTTTTTAACTGTTTATATACGTTTTGAAAGTTTCTGCCATAAATATCATGGGGAGATATTTAAGATTTATTACAATAAATATGTAAGCTATTTTCAACATTTTAACAGAATATTATCATTTCTGGCTCTAGATAAAAAAAATATCCCTAATAAATCAGATATATGTTAAAATGTATATAAATTCATAAACTTAATTGAATTTCCTTCGCACGAGGTAATTTCCTTCATATTATTTAGATGCTTCTCGTATTTCGTATTTTGCTCCCTCAGGAGCTAGAACTCGAAAGATATGTCATCAAGTCTTACCACCCACCCTTTGTCGGAAGGCTTTATCTGCATGAAAAAAAAAAAGAAAAAATAGATGGGTGCATGCCATGGCGGAAGCATGTCAACCCCTAAGAGTTCAATGGTGCATTCACTTGTATTTATTTTTTTCTGTTCGTTGGTGAATTCATATGTTTATTTTTATCACTATCTTTATCAAGGGTGAAGTAATGAACTTTGCCACCCTTAGATATGTTCTGCTGAACAAGATTAACGACAAGTTCTGTCCCCATTAGGGTCCTGCCAAAGAGCTAGAATCTAGATTGTTTCTCGAAGGGTCCTGCACTTGCTAGCAAAAGATCGGCAGAATCAAACCACACGAAATTATACATATATTTTAGTTTTGTTTTTCTGTGTTAGTTGGCTGTAACAGTTTTAGATAGACCTCCCCATGAAATAAATTGTTAATAAATTTTGTTTCTTTCAATCATAGTTCCTTCACATAGTTTTCTTTGTTGATGTATGTAATTCAATTCATCATGTGCATAGCTTTTCGATACATTCGTGTCCAATATGAGGCCCTCTCTTGATGTTATTTTTATCCAAAGGGTAATTGAGTACTTTTTCATTATAATCCTTTTCTACTTCACTAATTTTATTTTTTAAGGCATTAATTTCATATTTTTCAAAGCTACTTTATTTTGTGTTAATTATCAAAAATTTTCTATAACTTCATATTTAATCTCTAAAATTTCCCCACTATTAGGTTAAGTTCTGCAATTTATTTTTTTGTGGATGTCAATTGCCAATAGAATAAATTTTCTTAACTCTCTACTTGTCTACATCTCTATTTGATTATCTATTTCTTTCTACAACTCTATAAAATATATTGTCTATTTGATTGCCTGTTGACATTATCCGTCTTTCTTCATATAAATGCATTGTCGCTACATCAGGTGAAACAGTAATATGTCTCAACAATGCAGGCCGTGACTTCGTGGTCTTCTCCACACACGTTGCATTTTTGTAGGTTTTGCTCCCATGTTTAAAACGATTAAATTTAAAATACTTTCAGCAAATTCAAAGTCTCTCTATGTAAAGTATTACCTTATATAGTATAAGATTTAATGATCCCTTTCAGTTTTTCTATTTCTCGTTGTAGAATTTTCTTAGATATTATTAGATATTAGATATTAGATATTATTAGATATAATTATTAGATATTTTCTCTACACTTTTAGGCTTAGTGAATTTAATTAGTTTCCTTCATGTGTGCCTTGTGCAGCGAATTCGGTCTCCATGTCCACCAACATTATATTGTAGTAGTATGAATAATAAGTATTATCAATATTGTGTTACTATCAATAGTAAGTACTATCCATATTGTGGATAATTAACTTGGATTGGATGTACCTACATTATTTCGATATTCTAATTTGGTATCAGGATATTAAGTATTTATACATGTTTTTGCAAATTACAATATTTACGGCCCAATGGAAATCACCACTGCTAAAAAAATTATTCATTATACAAACGCTACAGAGTCCTTACTTCAGCATGACATCATTTCCCGCTACATTTAACGGCACGAATTAATTAGGTATCTCCCAATCAAAAGCATTAGACAGTCAACTTGATTTATTTTCATGGGGTTCAGTTTAATCATCGAAGTTGCAAGTATCACTCAACGTTAGCTAATTATGTCTTTTTAAAACTTACTCAAGAAACAATCTCAAACAATAGATTCACGTATGCACAGAAAACAAAGATTGTGGGGGTGGAGTTAGATTACCTCTCCGCTAACACGCGAGGGTCTCCATAGAAAGGGAGTTGTTTCGATATTATTCCAAAAAGAAGTTTCTAAAATTGAATATTGAGTTCTATGCCAATAGTATGGTAATCTAAGCTGTAAAATGTCCTAAATTACAGAAACAATCCTTCCAGACATTTTAGTGTTTAAAAATTTTACATTTTTAATGTTGTTGTTGAGACCCAGACCGTCCGACCTACCAGAAAGGTGATAGATACACTTTTAATGTATCTTTCCTCATGCATTTTTGTTATGGAATTAAATTTGGATTTTAAAGCCCCCATTGAGGTTTCTATGTTTATCGAGAATCGTAATTAGTCGCTAAATAGACGTTTCTCACGTGATTTTTATAAAATATATTTGGCACTATTGCTAAGAACTTATCATGAAAATTTTCCTAGGTATAACAATGTTTATTCTTATTCAATTATCTATTAAAATTATATTTGAAGCGTTCATTCAAATTTGCATTTCAGAGGACTGTTGTTTCAGTGAGATAGAATCATAAATATTCCCCGAAATGAGGATTTGTGTTCACAAAATATATTTTTTTTATTTGTAAGGAAAATCATGTGATGTACACATTATATCTTTTCAATAGTTTCTATTTAGCAAAAACTCGAGAAAAACATTTCGTATTAAAAGGTCGGCGTGGTGGTCGAGCGGTCAAGGCGAGCGTTTCCAGAGATCGATCGGCCGCCGCGTTGTGGGTTCGAGTCCCACGTAAGACATGGATGTTGTGTGATGTGGGCGCAGTGTGTTCCGCCCCCCCTCTGATGCGCCTGGGGCAACGTCCTAGGACGGCGAAATGGTTCACACGATTACGGCCGAAGGGCGAATGACGAAGAGTCTAGTGCCTGGCCATTGGGGGGGGGGGGGCGGCATTTCGTATTAAAATTGAAGAGCTCTAATCCACAAAGGCCTAAATTATTTATGCCTTTCTATCAAACTAGCCGAATACCCGTCGAAAATCAACGGTCTCGCAATAAACACTCCCTGAATATTGTCATTTTTTTTAATGATTCGCATTTCACATTTATTCGGCAAATCGAATATTTTAGTGTGCAGAACCCCCTAAAGAAGAAAATATTGGAAAATTTAAATTGCGCACGTCTTCCTTTCGAACTATCTACCAGTACACCAAATTAAAGTCTCGATCCCATCCGAAGCATACTATTTTATCATCTCCCCTTTCGAACGTTTTTCTTTGAAGCACACCCATAAATGAACATTTTTGAAAAACTCTGGTCGTGTTGCGTTTTTTATCAGATGACTGGCCCCGTATACCAAATATTAAACCTCTATCACATTAAAAGGAAGCGTGTCTCAATTATTCCGAAAATCGAATATATTGGCGTTCGGCACCCCCTAAAGTAGCAAATATTAGAAATCTGAAATTTTGACACTTTCTTCCTTTCAAACTATCTACCAGTACACCAAATTTGATGTCTCTATCCTATTGTGAAGAATGTTTTTCTATCACTTCATATTTCGAACGTTTTTCTGTGTTGCACCCCCTTAACTGATAATTTTTGAAATACTGTAATAATCTTCGGTTTTTTATCAAATGATTAGCTCATATACTAAATTTCAAGCTTCTATCATACTCTAAAGGAGGCGTTTTTCAGTTGTTCATGAAATCGAACATTTTAGTGTGCGGCACCCCCTACAATAGCAAATGTTGGAAAACTGAAATTGCACACTTTCTTCCTTTCCAACTATCTACCAGTATATCAAATTTGAAGTCTCTATCTCATCGCGAAGCATGCTTTTTCTATCATTTCACCCTTTGAATGCTTTGCTACGGAGTACCCCCCCCCCCCCCCCCCCCAAATAAATTTTTGAAAAACTCCATTCTTCTTGGGATTTCTATTAAATGATTCGCCCATATACCAAATATCAAGCCTCTATCACGTTCTAAAAGGGATACTACTACTTCATTCCGAAAATCGAACATTTTTGTGTGCGACATCCCCTAAAGTAGAAAATATTGGAAAACTGAAATTGTACACTTTGTTCCTTCCAAACTATCTACCAGTACACCAAATTTCAAATCTCTATCTCATACGGAAATATGTTTTCTTATCAATTCACCTTTCGAACGTTTTCCTCTGGAACACCCCCTTTAAACAAACGTTTTTGAAAAACTATATTCGTTTTGGGTGTTTCCATCAAATGATTAGTCCATATACCTAATTTCAAGCCTCTATCAAATTTTAAAGGAGGCGTTTCTCATGAATTCGGTAAATCAAACATTTTGGTGTGCGAACACTCTTAAATAGAAAATATTGGAAATCGAAATTGCACACTTTTTTCCTTTCGAACGATTTACCAATACACCAAATTTGAAGTCTCTATCTTATGGCAAAGTATTCTTTCCTATCATTTCACTTTTCGAACGTTTTGGTGTGGAGTACCCCCTCCAGAGAACGTTTCCGAAAAATTCGATTTTTCGAGGGAGTTTTATCGAACGATTGACCCGTGTACCAAATTGCAAGTTTCTATCTATTCGAGAAGTGCCTAAAAAAGGCGTGATAGACAGACAGACAGACGGACACATGGCAATTAGTATATACTAGCCGAAAACCCGTTGAAAATCAACGGTCTCGCAATAAGCAACCCCTGAATAGTGTAATTTCTCGAATAATTAGCGTTTAACATTTCACATTTATTCGGCAAGTCGAAAATTTTGGTGTGCAAAACCCCCTAAAGAAGAAAATACTGGAAAACTTAAGTTGCGCACTTCTTTCTTTCTAACTATCTACCCGTACACCAAATTAAAATCTACCTCATCTCGAAGCAGCATACTATTTTATCATTTCCTCTATCGAACATTTTTCTGTGAAGCACACCCATAAATGAACATTTTTGAAAAACTATGTTCGTCTTGGTCTTTTTGACAGATGATTGGCCCATATACCAAATATCAAGCCTCTATCACATTTAAAAGGAAGTGAAAATCGAACATATTAGTATGCGGCATCCCTTAAAGAAGCAAATATTGGAAATCTGAAATTCCACGCTTTCTTCCTTTCAAACTATCTACCCGTACACCAAATTTGAAGTCTATCTTATCGCAAAGCATTTTTTTTCTTTCACTTCACCTTTCGAGCGTTTTTCTGTGTAGCACCTCCTTAATGCACATTTTTGTCAAATTGTATTCATGTTTGGATTTTGTATCAAATGGTTAGCCCATATACTAAATTTCAAGCCTCTATCACATTGCAAAGGAGGCATTTTTCATTTTTTCGGCAAACCGAATATTTTAGTGAATGGCACCCCCTACAATAGCAAATGTGGGAAATCTGAAATTGCACGCTTCCTTCCTTTCCAACTTTTTACCCGTACACCAATTAGAAGTCTCTATCTCATCGCGAAACATGCTTTTTCTACCATTTTACTTTTCGAATGTATTTGTGTGGAGTACACACCCCCTTAAATATACATTTTTGAAAAACTCTATTCTTCTTGTGTTTTCTATCAGATGATTCACCCATATACCAAATATCAAGCTTCTATCATGTTTTAGCAGGGGAGTTTCTCCATTATTCCGAAAATCGAACATTTTGTTGTGAGGCACCCCCTAAAGTAGAAAATATTGGTAAACTGAAATTGTACACTTTCTTCCTTCCAAACTATCAAGCAGTACACCAAATTTGATATCTCTATCTCATCCCGAAGCATGTTTTTTATCAATTAACCTTTCGAACGTTTTTCTTTGGTGCACCCCCGACGAATATTTTTGAAACGAATTTATGCAACGAATATGCAACGATTTATGCAACGAATATTTTTGAAAACTATATTCGTCTTATGTGTTTTCGTCAAATGTTTAGCCCGTATACCAAATTTCAAGCCTCTATTAAATTTCAAAGGAGCAGTTTCTAATTTATTCGGTAAATCGAACATTTTGGTGTGCGGCACCCCCTTAAGTAGAAAATATTGAAAATCTGAAATTGCACACTTTCTTCCTTTCGAACTATTTACCCATACACCAAATTTGGAGTGTCTATCTTATAGCAAATCATGTTGTCCTCTCATTTCACTTTTCGAACGTTTCGGGATGGAGCACCCCCCTCTAGAGAACGTTTTCGAAAAATTCGATTTTTCCAAGGGGGGGGGGGGGTTATCGAACGACCAAGCCGTGTACCAAATTAGAAGTCTTTATCTATTCGGGAAGTACTTAAAAAAACGTGACAGACGGACGGACAGACAGACAGACACTTGGCAATTAGTATATACTAGTCCAATACCAGTTGAAAATCAACGGTCTCGTAATAAGCAACCCCCCAAATAATGTAAATTTTTGAATAATTAGCGTTTCACATTTAATCGGCAAATCGAATATTTTGGTGTGCAAAACCCCTTAAAAAAGAAAATATTGAAAAACTTAAATTGCACACTTCTTTCTTTCGGACTATTTACCCATTCACAAAATTAAAGTCTCTATCTCATCCCGAAGCATGCTATTTTATCATTTCTCCATTCGAAAGTATTTTTGTGAAGCGCAGTCATAAATAGACATTTAGGAAAACCCCTATTCGTCTTGGGTTTTTTATCAGATGATTGGCCCATATACCAAAAAATCGAACATTTTGGTGTGCGGCACCCCCCTAAAGTAGCAAATATTGGAAATCTGAAATTGCACACTTTCTTCCTTTCAAACTATTTACCCGTACACCAAATTTGAAGTCTTTATACCATCGCGAAGTATGCTTTTACTATTATTTCACCTTTCGAACGTTTTCCTGTGTAGCATCCTCTCAAATGAACATTTTTGAAAAACTGCATGCATCAAGTGTATTTATCAAATGATTAGCCCATATACCAAATTTCAAGTAGCTATCACATTGAAAGAAGGCGTTTTTCATTTGCTCGTGAAATCGAATATGTTAGTGTGCGGCACTCCCTACAATAGCAAATGTTGGAACACTGAAATTAAAAACTTCCTTCCAATGCAACAATCTCCACGTACACCAAATTTGAAGTCTCTATCTCATCAGGAAGCATTCCTTTTCTGTCATTTCACCTTTCTAATGTTTTTGTGTGGAATACCCACCCCCTTAAATGAACATTTTTGAAAATATCCATTATTCTTGGGTTTTCTATCAGATCATTCGTCCATATATGAAATATTAAGCATCTATCATGTTTTAAAAGGGGTATTTCTCCTTTTTTTCGAAAATCGAACATTTTTGTGTGCCGCATTCCCTTAAGGAGAAAATATTGGAAAACTGAAAATGTAGACTTTCTCTCTTCTAAATTGTCTACCTGTACACAGAATTTGAAATCTTTATCTCATTCTGAAGCATGTTTTATCTATCAATTCACCTTTCAAACGTTTTCCTCTGGAGCACCCCCTTAAACGAACATTTTTGAAAAACTATATTCGTCTTAGGTATTTTCATCAAATGATTTGTCCATATACCAAATTTCAAGCCTCTATCAAATTTTAAAGGAGCCGTTTCTCATTTATTCGAAAAATCGAGTATTTTGGTGTGCAGCACCCCCGTAAGTAGAAAATATTGCAAATCTGAAATTGCACACTTTCTTCCTTTCGAACGGTTTACCTATACACCAAATTTGAAGTCTCTACCTCATCGCAAAGCATGTTTCTCTATCATTTCACTTTTCGAAAGTTTTGGTGTGCGGAACCCCTCAAAATTACAAATATCGGAAATTTTCTATTGCACACTTTCTTTCTTTTGAACTATCTACCTATATACTAAATGTGATGTTTCTAGTCCATTGCAAGGCATATTTTTACTATCATTTTACTTTTCGAATGTTTTTGTGTTGAGTAGGCACCCTCTAAAATGAACAATTTTGAAAAACTCTATTATTTTGTTTTTTATCAGATGATTTCCCCATTGTACCAAATATCAAGCCTCAATTACATTTTTAAAGGAGACGTTTCTCATTTATTCGGAAAATCAAACATTTGGGTTTGTGGCATCCCCTAAAGTAGAAAATATCGGAAAACTAAAATTGCATATGCTCTTCCTTTCGAACTATCTACCTGTACACCAAATTTGAAGTCTCTATCGCATCTCGAAGCGTGGTTTCTCGTCATTTCACCTTTCGAACATTTTTCTCTGGAACACCCCCTTAAACGAACATTCTTTAAAAACTCTTTTGTCTTGGGTGTTATATACTAAAATGTTATATACTATATAACGTGGGTGTTATATACTTGGCCCATATACTAAATTTAAAGCCTCTATCAAATTTTAAAGCAGGCGTTTCTTATTTGTTTGGCAAATCGAACATTTGAGTTGGCGACATCCGCTAGAGTAGCAAATATTGAAAATCTGAAATTGCACACTTTCTTCCTTTTGAGCGATTTACCCATACACTAAATTTGAAGTCTCTATTTCGTCGCAAAGTATGCTTTCCTATCATTTCACTTTTCGAACATTTTAGCGTGGAGCACCCCCCTCTAGAGAACGTTTTCGAAAAATTCGATTTTTCCAGGGGGTTTTATCTAACGATCGAGCCGTGTACCATATTGCAAGTCTCTATCTATTCGGGAAGTGCCTAAAAAAGACGTGACAGACAGACAGACACTGTACCTGCTTATTACTGTACCTGCTTATTTCAATGACTCTTAAAGACAGGCAACAAAAGATGCTGGCCAAATTGCAGGGTTAAATGTCTTGCGTGTTATTAATGAACCAACAGCTGCTGCTTTGGACTATGGTATTGACAAAACAGATAAAATAATTGCAGTATATGACTTGGGTGGTGGCACCTTTGATGTCTCCAGTCTTGAAATTCGAAAGGGTGTTTTTAAAGTAAAATCTACAAATGGTGATACTTTCCTTGGAGGTGAAGATTTCGACAACACTCTTGTCACGCATTTAGCAAAGGAGTTCAGAAAAGATCAAGGGGTTGACTTATCCAAAGATACAATGTCTATGCAAAGGTTAAAAGCAGCAGCAGAAAAAGCCAAAATAGAATTGTCTTCTTCTGTACAGACAGATATCAATTTGCCATACCTTACGGTTGATGCCAGTGGTCCAAAACACATGAATATGAAATTGTCTAGATCTAAATTTGAAAGTTTGGTGTCTGACCTTATCAAAAGGATTGTTGAGCCTTGCAAAAAAGCTATAAATGATGCTTATGTTAAGCAGAGTGATATCCAAGAAGTAATTTTAGTAGGTAGAATGACAAGAATGCCTAAAGTGCAAGAAATGGTCCAAGAAATCTTTGGCAAAGTTCCTAGTAAATCTGTAAATCCTGATGAAGCTGCTGCTGTTGGTGCAGCAATTCAAGGTGGTGTTCTTGCTGGTGATGTAACAGATGTTTTACTGTTGGATGTTACCCCTTTATCTCTAGGTATTGAAACCCTTGGTGGTGTCTTTACAAAACTAATCACGAAAAATAAAACCATTCCAACAAAGAAAAGCCAGGTCTTTTCAACTGCAGCTGATGGCCAGACTCAGGTAGAAATTAAAGTATTCCAAGGTGAAAGAGAAATGGCTCTGAATAATAAGCTTCTTGGACAATTTTCTTTGGTTGGTATACCTCCAGCACCTAGAGGAGTACCTCAAATTGAGGTTACCTTTGACAAAGATGCCACACGAGCCAGTATCCGAATTATAAGAACAGAGGAGGAACTAACTTTTGCTCAGTGATTATAATGTCGGTCTTGTAACCAAAAGGTCCCTGGTTCGGGGCCCGGTGACGCACAATCGCCACAGTGATGACTGGACGTTTGAAACACGCAACCTTCCTCTCCAACGATTTCACCTCTCAACACGAGATGGCAGCACCACACGGAGTCAGAAGCCTTGACACTCCCTTCCTGGTTGACCACGACTGTCCGTCACGCCAAGGCGACACGCCTCCCGGCATTTCCTCATCAGCGGAGGGAGTGTGCGGCAGCAAAGACATCTATCAAATATGCTTGGAAACCAGTCCCCGAATTATAAGAACAGAGGAGGAGCTAGCTTTTGCTCAGTGATTATAATCTCGGTCTACAATGCATCAGGTCCCTGGTTCGGGGCCCGGCGACGCACAATCGCCACATTACTATAGTATCACTTATGCTGATACTCATTGATCTTTCTGCCTCAAAGTCATTTACTAAATGCTAAAACGTAGCACTCGCATTATATGAGATGTATAAGTCATTTCGACTATTTCTGAATTAAGCTAAGCTCCTTAACTGATTTCTGTAGTTATGAAGACATTAATAAAGGAAAAACAACTAAATAAACGAAAAAAATTATGATAAAAGATTGAAATTTTTAGTGTAATATGTATTGTGAATAATAGAATAATTTATTTCTAAAATATTATTAAATCGACGCAGCTAATTATTAAGGTACTATGTTAAGATACTATATTACTTAGGTACTATGTTGGTATACTACTTGTATATCTAAGTACTAGGGTGCATGCTTTATAACTTAGTTATTCAAATAATATCAAGCAATCATTTACGTATTTACAAGAAAGCAAAGACGATTGTGATAAAATCATAAAACTCTAGTACAAACAGCAAGGGTCTCCATAGAGATAGACAGTAGTTGATTCAATATTCCAACAATAGGACGTTTTTAATTTGTGAAATAGTTCGTTTTATGGCAATCGATGTGTGATAGCTACAACGTATTTAATGGAACCAGAACAGTTTATGCTGCATCTGTTAAATTTGTGTTTCTTTTTGTCAGAAACTGTAAATACCGTCAGTTCATGAATTTCACAGTTGAAAAATATAATACATTTACACATTTTATCAGCTCATTCTTTGTTTTCTTCAAATTGTAATTTTTTCACCAATTTCACAGCTTTTAACCAATATTTTACAACATTTATTTTTGCTAAAAATATGTAAGAAACTTATCTTTAAAATCTCATGTTAAAATATGTATACACATGGTCTGCATATACACAAAAAATTTTAAAGTACTGTGCCCATTTGTTGTTCAGAAACAGAAACAAAAATGTTAAAATATATATTCTAACACATTAAATAAAATTTTACAGAGACACACTATATTGATTATTGATGAAACTATTGAATGTTGAAAAGAAACACATATATCTACCATTATCATATATTACACAATTAACATATGCAGCTAATAAATAATACTCATAAACATCTGCAACTACTGAAGAATGCTCATAAGCATCTGAAGCTAATGAAGAATGCTCATAAGCATCTGAAGCTAATGAAGAAATTTGGTTGATGTTCGAGACGGTAAAATTAGCAACGGAACTTTTTCAGAAAATGTTAAAATTTTCACAAATAGAAAATACATCATTTCTCTCAGCTTTCATTTCCTCCTTTGATCCCATCCTTTATTCGGTTATAGAATTTTTGAAACTTGCAGACCAACTTCATTTCATCGGTCCAAAGTTCACAAGATGGCATCATAGTCCAAAGCAGATCTTTCCTAATCACTTATTTTTTAATTACTGCTTATTTTTTAATTTCTTCATATTTTTTTATTACTTATAATCAGCTATGACGTCATCCACGTCATCTGTTAGATCCTAGACAAGATAAGCTCTCTTTTTAGTATTGTTGCAGTTCATTTCAAGTTTGGATGTCGGTTGGTGAAGTAAAGTCATTCTGTAAGTTTATTTTCATGTTTTTGCTAACTGTTCTTGTATATTCCGTGCGATGTGGTAAGCATATCCCCTAAAGTCATAAAAATATACAAAATTTTCCTATGAATTTAATGATAGCGTGGTTAAAAATTATGAATTTTAACTAAGATTTGGTACATATTTTCACTTTATGATTTCGAGGATGAATAAAATAATGTAGACATTCTCCGACGTAGGTAGCAATTGCGATTAGCACAAACCAATGTTGTACAATTCATTGAAAATTACATGTTCTAACCACTTCATGTCTTATCTTATGTAATCTATTTGCACACGACACTCGATTTAGGACACGTGATTAGTCTTATGACGTAGCCTGATAAGACATTTCAACCTTGGGCGTTGCGTGGATAGATTCGGTTCGTTCATAGCTGCGACAAATTTATAGTATTTTAAGATCTTAGTGTTTTAAATGTAAATCTTATAATGTTAATGTGGTACTTGGATGATACTATCTGCAAATAATGCCTAAAATTCAAAGTATGCCATCACTCGAACAGTTAATTTCTAGTGGAAATTGTGTGGAGTTGTCGATTCCTGTCCTAGATGAAACAAAATCGGTGGATATTGTCCCAGATGTGATTAATTCACCTTCACAAAAGTTTGCGGTGGATTGGTTAGACACCTATCTCATGTCTTCCATACCCCCAGCAGAAACATCTGCTGTTGTGAATTTACAAGTCCTGACCGAGGTCGGAAACTCATCTCAAGATCTGCCTTCTTGTGCTTTAACACACAGCGGAGTGTTATCCTCCACTACAGAATCTGTTTCGACAGAATCTACTTTTTCAGATTCCATGCAAGATGCGCTCCGTCGTTGGCATTTAGGTTCTGGGGTCTATGTATATTTGAAACTTCGCCGTGAGAAGCTAAAAGTGCATATATGGAGATATATCTCTAACGAACGAAATGAACTAGTGCCTACGCGTGAATGGGTTACATTGTCACTTGCTACTTGGAGTGAATTTTCACAAAAATTGTGGCCGTTCAATAGTCTATATGCGGATACCTCTTTCGTCAGTCGCAATGAGTTGTTCTGTTTCAATGACAATGGAAAACTTCATTTACAGAAGATAATTCAATTATACGATTCAAAATTTTGTCTAACGCAGTGTCATATTACCTTAGATAAAAATCAAATAGCATGTTTAATGAATTGTGTCAACAACATTAGTATGGAACTTCGAGAAAGTATATTTCTAGAGTGGCTTCCTGCTCAAATATTAAATATAAAGGACACTATAACCTTTCTACCATCAGTTATTTGTGACAAAATTTTGCATTCGAACAATTAATGTCTTGTATTCATGAGAGCATGATGTGGCATGTAAGAAAACTTTTCAAATGTGTTGGCTGTGTTGCTCAAATTGAAGATCAAAGTTAACACGAATGCCTTTACAGCACTTCATTAGAAATGTACAACAGGGTGGCTGAACAGGTACTTCTAAATCTTGACATTAATAACATAGCAAAGAAAGTTTTGTTGCGTGGTGAAGAAGTCTTTTACTGGTATGATCGAAATTTTTTCAAGTCATTCAAATCAGAGGACTATGAATGCGCAATAAGGAAATTATTTTAACTTGTTTGTTTAAATGTGCAACAAATAATGCTTAATGTGTATTTTATGAAGAATAGATTCATTAAACGGATTTTTTTTCTTTCAAACTGAACTCCTTATTTACGTTCATCAACTCATTATTAACATGTTCTATTTAAAAATGCTATGTGCTCGTAGGTTATGTATCTATACATGCAAGTATAAGAGGTTTACTAATATCGTTTTTTAAAATAAAATACAAAAAAAATATTAAAAATTAATTTATTCGAATCATATCAAATGTTTACAGTGTGAGTTTCGTAATGAACGATATTTACACTTTGCAGAGATTAATTTATAAAATGTATATTCAGTGTTAAAATTCTGAAATTATATACCCTTATTCATTAAAAATAAATGCTAAGTTTTATGTTCCATTCTCTAAAAGTATGAAGATTCATAAAGAATGTGGTGTTTCAATCTCTAAGAATAAATGAAAATTCAGCCCTAGTTTCCTAAAAGTCTACGAAGTTTGGGATTTATTTCGTAGGAAGTGTAAAATTTGTCGCAGATATCAGTTTAGTCCTGTCATTTTCCACGTGTTGTTAAATACGTACATTCAAATGTGGACATTCATTATGAATTGAATGTTTTTATGGTGCACCTACAACCGCGAAATCATGATATTCCTATTTGTATGACAATGTATCGTATTAAGATATCAAAACTCATTACATGTTTCTTTCAAAGTGTTAAATGCATATCTTTCATATTTTAATATTATTACAATGTACTACACCTGGCCTACTAGAGGGTCAGTCTTTCATTTAAATTCAATCTTGACAATCTCATATCCTTAAAAAATCTTTAAGTGATATTCTATTCCCCTAAAATTCAAGACAGTTTTAAAAATATACCGATTTAAGGGCTTTAGATGTTGCTGTAACATTAAAAACATATCTCTTATTTGGTAATTATCCACTAAGTATTGTGCAATTTTTGCAAATTTCATTAAAATATCATAATTTTAAGCGCTAAAGGAGTCTTCTGGCTTAGGTAACATTAAAAAATTCACTCTTAGTTCCCCAAACATATGCTAAGAACCGAACAAACAATTCACTAAAATCATGAAATTTTAGGGTCTTAGACCTCTTGGAATATCGAAAACACATACTTCTAATTCCTCGAGCA
Source organism: Amaurobius ferox (assembly GCA_951213105.1). Taxonomy (NCBI): domain Eukaryota; kingdom Metazoa; phylum Arthropoda; class Arachnida; order Araneae; family Amaurobiidae; genus Amaurobius; species Amaurobius ferox. The sequence continues at coordinate 70,657,156 of OX578154.1, forward strand.
TGCACTATGTGTCGAGTAATTTTTGCTAAATTTCATTTAAATGCCATAATTTAAAGCGATAAAGGAGTCTTAGGCCTTGTGTAAGATTAAAAAAACTCCTAGTTCATCAAACATTCGCTAAGAACTAAGCAATTCGGTAAAATAGTAAAATTTTACGGATACACTGATGTCTGTGAAAATGTTCGATTCGTGTTCCTTAACTTGCTAAATTCTAAACCTCGGTGTTAAAATTACATCCATCACTTCAAAAAATGGTTAAATCGTATACAATGCACTATATCGTTAAAATCATGGATGAGATACACTATTTCACTCTTTACAGTAAAATTTACCTCATTTTTATAACTCAACTAAAATTCATTAATATCCCAGCGTCAAAAAAATAATGATCACACTGTGTATTCCGTAAACACTCGATTCTTCATATTGAAACCTATTATTTAATTTAAAAAAAATAATCACTATTTTAACACAGAACATGATCATCGTCCTTAAAGTAACTCATTTTTATAACTTAATTAAAATTCATTCAATCATTAGTAACTTAGCGAGAAAAATTAATGATTGTTGCTAACATCACTTAAACCCTAACATTGAAAATTTGTCATAAAATTCACTCATTAGTGTCTTAGCATTAAAAAAATTAATTTGCAACGCACTTAACATAATTAAACTGATCCATTCATACCGAAATTATCCAAGTACCCTAAAATTCATTAGTCCTCTATTCAATTAAAATTCACTCACTCAATGGTATCTTAGCGCCAATTTTTTTCTAATGTATAACATGCATGTATCATTTTTTTTTAAATAGAAAATCGAACATGCCCTTTCTTTATAGAAATGAATCGTACGATTTTCGAATACATTACAGGCTATTTTGTAAACTAGAAATGGCATACACTCATTTTTTTAATGTATGACATGCATGTACTATTTCTACATAGAAATGGATCTTGCTATTTTCTAATACATAACATTTTAGAGGATACTTAATAATTCAGTATACTGTTAAAAATAATATGGATACCATTTTCAGAAGACTTTGTTAAGAATATCCATGTCACAATACATATGTATGCACATCTGTACACAACATTAGCTTGTGAGGGTTTCAGTACTTTGCATTTTCTTATTTTAAAATATCTCTCAATTATTCCATTCACTGATAATTCAGTACACCTATTCATTTTAAATACTTCCTTAAATATAGCAAAGTCTTGAATTTCCCATATATTTGAAAAGAAATCAATACAGCCATTTTTCATAGCTAAAAAACAGTCGAAATGGATTCAGAAACTTGCCATAAAAAAAATCGCGTGGCACACACAATTATTCTGAAAATAATCGAGTCATGTTCAGTAAGTATTATAACCTGCCATTAAAATCTCACATGGTATGTGAAAATAGACATTCAGCGCAATTTAAAACATTTAAAGTTTCAGTTCAAGTTTCGTGTTTCATATCATTTTTATGAATATCATTAAAACATTTCCCAGTAAAATTAAAAAAAAAATTGTCGAAACGTGTTCAGGGAGTATTATAACCTGGCATTAAAATCACACATGCTTTTAAAATATGTCAGTTTTAACACAGACTCCCCTACTAATTCATTAAAAAAATTAATTACCTTGAATGGTTTACGCACACGCACACCTCTTCTAAAAGGGTTAAATCTTGTTCCCGAGTTGTGGTAACATTTATAACATCAAAAATGCGATATGCTAGTTCACTATGGAGTGCTAGAATTTTCCCCATTCAATGCCTTACCACAAAAATCACTTCATTAAAATTAATAAAATTCAATAACACATTCCCCAACATACACCCCGTCCTTAAAATTCAAGGATCTCAATAATTCAATGCCATCTTAACGTAAAAAATTAATTATCTTCCTTCATTAAAACATTTATTAGCGTGAAGCTTTACTAAAAATATTAAGTCACCGTTCGACTACTTAATTAAAATATTCATTAACACAAAAACCTCATTCAGAAATTAATTCTATTAAAATTCTGAAACACACATCCATTTCATTCAAGCGACAATAGAGGGAGCCACCACCGCCCAAAATTTCGTTTAATGTCTTCAAGCACTTTCCAAAACATACTGCATTCCATAAAAAAATAATTAATTACCTTCGTTCAAATAATTAAAAAATGATTCCTCTTATTAAAATTCAATTATGAATACATTCCATTTCCCATAATACATTTTATTCATTAAAATATTAATTAAAATTTTAATTCACTCGAACCATCCCCTCGTAGAAGATTGCAAAATATTCCAAGTACCCAACTTTTCCACTCCTTTCGCAGGAAAGATATCATTCATTCATCCACTACCTTCAAGGCTCAGTCTGTATACTGGTTAAAGCACTTTCCTACGGTGCGAGGGGTCCCGAGTTCGAATCCAGCTCAGTCCAAAACCAATTCTTTCCTTTTAGCCTTCACAGTTCTTCAACCTGCCCATAGAGGGCGCCACCAAAATTTCCAAGATGGCCTCCAAGCTCTTCTTCAACCCCACTCATCCAATCACGTCATTCGATAAGATAAACTTATCAGATGACGTCATCCGATAAGATAAGATCAGTTAAGATAAGCCGTGACGTCACCGCCCAGCCGTAACGTCACACTGCTCCGGCTCCACCTGGGGTGGGACCCCTATTTTCCTACTACTTATACATGCAATTTCTAAAAATACACTAAATCGCCGTATTTATATATTTGAAAATGCTAAGCCTATAATACTTAGAATGTCTAGAATAACAATGCCATTTAGAATACCATAAGAATTTACACGTAATTGTGAATTTTAAGTATATATATAATATATATTCCGTACGAAAAAGGTGTATATGGCTTGTCTTCAATACATTTCGCGTACGTCACACGAAATTTACCTCAGCAATCAGTCAAACCTGCATTTGCCAAAGTCGATACAGTAATTTAAAAGTGATTGACCAAGGACATTTCAAAGGAACATTTCTTCAAATAATCAAAATATAAATGAAAACAGCTTGCACAATAATACTCATCAGCCGCAACACTAAGTACATTAGTTAATTTTTTTACCATATTTTCTCTTCCTTATTTAAAGAAATGCTAAATTATAATGCTCTTTTAAGAATGGTTTTGATGCTGAGCACAGTGAAAGTGAAATTTGCAATCTACAGCTCTCACCATTTACCGCAAAAACACGAACATCAGAAGTCACAAAAACACTACAAACAAGGAAAGCACCTCAGCAATGGCAATGAACATTACGAGTCCTCGGGTTAACACGCAAAGGTCTCTAGAGAAAGGGGGTTGATTCGATATTATGCTAAAGGCGGGAGGGGGACTGGGCAAGTGAAGTGTAGAGTCATTTAGATATCGGTCGAAGCTAGCGTGCGCGGCCAATCCTAGTGTAATCTGCAAATGACCTGAAAGAGTATAGGTTAATGTTCTCGGCAGGCTCGTTGGATCTGTGAACCGAACAATGGGGTGTCTGACATCATATATTCATTACTAGTGTCGTAAATGAACGGCCATAATGGGACAGCGTAACATGTGGATGGCAATGAATCGGCGAGAGAATGTTAGAGGAAAACACATTGGTGAAATAGGACCTTACTCCTAAAGTGAAAATTTTGGTGTATAAAATATTATTTCAAAATATTATGCTATTTTATTATGCATGTATGAGCTTTTAATAGTGAAAATAAATGAAAGTAAAAATAGCTAAATGCAAAACATTACCTATCATAAATATAAGGGTAAATTGGTTTATTGATTTTCCCAAAATCCGATTGATTTTACGAATAAATGTACGGAAAAATGCGCATTATGTCATACGTGAAAATATGAGTTGAGATAGACATTTTTTTGATAAGATTTGAAAAACCGAAAAGCATTTGTCGCAATCGACAGAGAATTTTCGAATAATTAATTTTAGCTTAAATAATAATTCCAAAATTTTTTTTAAATACTTACTTGATTTTAGAAATACTTTTTCAAAACCTTTTCATTTATGGAAATATATATCAGTGGTAAAGTATATATCGTCATTAAAAACTCTCAAAAAGACGGAACTCGAGCTTCCCCATCTCCTTCTGATAAACAATATGTTAAGAAAATTTTCCTATGTAGACCTTGTAGTACTAGTACATTTTTTTTAATAGTACAAATTCCATCTTAATGTCTTCCTTATAGAAATTTCATTCTATACAGCATCTGTATAATATTAAGAGTGCTTACTATCTATTTTTGAAACACCTAATCCAGGTCTTACTATTAGACTAATCAAATGAAAAATTGTTTCTACGCGCGCGCGCGATATAGAGATAGCAAATATATATTTAGTTAATGAAATATTTTGATATGCTACCAATTTAAAAATTGCTGCATATTGTAACATGTAGAGTACATGCATCTGCTAAGATCACAATTATTATTGCCTGTTGAGATCAGAATTATTTTCGACTGATGAAATCGGAATTATTATCGTCTGTTGGGATCAGAATTATTATTGCCTATTGTGTTTTAAAAATAATCCAAATAATGACCCATGAAAAAAACTGTCAAATTTTAGTTTCACATTAAATTTTTCAACGCAAATGCAGAGAAATAAATATCAATAACGGACAATACTTTAAATTGTATGTTTTAAACACTATGCAAATGCAGAAAAATTTATTATCTACAAGCAGTATACCCGTTCTTCGTACGGAAGGTATAATATAAAAAAACATTCTATTAAAATATTTAATTTAATTCGCCTAAATAGAAGTATAAGAATCTCTGGTCTCGCTATACAAAATTATCTTCACAATTATCTTCAAAATTATCTTCACAAAATTATCTTCAATTCCTGGTTCCATTTGTAAAAAAATTTACAAAAAAAATATGAAATTGGATCAATAGGGGAGATGGGAGATGGGGGATGCTTGGGACAAAGAATGGATGGGACACTTCCCATATCTCAGCCATAAATACTTTGTTCCGTGGCTTTTTTCACCTATAGATAAATTTAGTGTATCTTAAATCATAACAGAAAGGAAAAGCACACGATGGCTCAATTTATGTTGCTGAAGATTAATAATTGAATATAAGTATCAAATGTAAATTTCTGCATATTTCTCTCTGATTTCTTTAATTTCTTAAGTACTCCTCAAAGTCAGTAATTGATACTTTGCTATTTTTAAGTCTTAAATGTTAGTTATAAAAATACAAGGTTTATGTTACTGTTTTTGAATCAGTTTTTGTTTATAGCCGTTTCACAAAACGGCTATAAACAAAAAGTTACAGCATGGGAATGGATAGGAAAGTAACCTATGGGAATGGATAGGACAGTAACCTTTGGGAATGGATGGTAGGTACACTAATATATGGGGTTTGGGGCTGTTCTATTCATCCACATAGCATTGAAGCAAGGTATGGTTTATTTCTAGAGTGATCATTTTAATTGATATTTTTATTTTTTAGTTCTAAAATGCAATTTTTAAAATTCTTACTTTACAAATTTTTCAAAGAATTTAATAAACACAATAGCTTTTTGTTTTGTTTTGGAAAAAATATTGAATGCTGAAGTTGTACGTGGATATTTGTTGAGTTCATATTTTAATTATTGTTATTTTACTTATTGGTTATCTGAAATTAGTGATGTATTTAAAAAGAACTCAAAAGTTCAGGAAATTAAAAAAAAATTCCCAATAAACACCAAAATATTTTTATCATCAGGATCAACTGAAATAGGGGAGTGGAAATGAGCTTGAAAAAAGTATATTATGACCCTCCCCTCCCCTACCCTTCCAACAAATAAATTTCCAATATATGCAAATGCTGAAATAGGACATACAGTACCTATAATCAAATTTTATATCAATTAAATATTAAAATTGTAGGTTAGGTATAATAAAACAGAAAATGTGTGCTGTTTTGAAGGATTTGTTTATGGGGAAGTATTTATTTATTAACATTGAAGATGTTTTACAGTGGGTCAATATATATATGAAGTGTAACACAAAAATGTAATAACATTCTGTTACAAACATGGCATCTTGTGAACGATGTTTAACCCGATTCCCGATGTTCAATCGACTTCAAACTTTTTATACTTATGTATTACTGATGACAATACAATATTCTATCAGATTTGACTTGACCCCCCCATTCCCTTTTATCTCTCAGATTTTTACATTGTGAATCAGAACAATTTGACAATTCTATCAGTTAAAAAAAAATATGGGAAAATATTCTGATAATTCTAATATACTTGATGAAGATTTTATATTAGCGAAATATAAACAAAAACAAAATGTTGTGTATTTAATTGCAAGAGCTTTAAATATTCATGGTAGTGATAATTAAAAAGTTCAATTTTTAAAGAAAAAGTTTGACAGTTATGGATTTTTCTATCCAGAGAAAAGTGAAATATGCAAGATTTCAAAATCTGAAATTGTGTTCAAATTGCCAAAACTACACAGCCCAGGTGTTACAGAAAGAATAAAAGCATTTATGATATTTGAGTTTGATTTTACCAGTAAAAAAATTAAGTGGATATTATTTCATAAGAGGTTGGATAGTGAGAAATATTACTATCCCATACATCTTTTTAGTGCCGGCTTAGGGATGGATGGGACAATTTAGGTTTTTTCATGAAACTTGTGAATTTGTTTCCAAATACGTGATCTTGTTTAATTAAAAAATGTTTATTTTGTAGCTGAATAACATATATGTAAAATGAAATTTACAACTTGCTTTTTTAATTATATGTTGCATAGAAATAAATATTTTGATAAAAAATGTCCCATTCATCTCCCCTACTGTTATGACAAATTGCACACGCAAGATTATACTCAATGTTTTAAAATAAAATTTCAATATCTACAATTATGTAGCACTAAAAACAATCTTATGAATAATAGTTAAAGGTAGAAGCATTTAGATTTTTACCTGAAGCTGTCAATGGCATACTCTGAGCAAAAAACTTCTGTGTTCGTCTGATTAACATCTACATTTCCTTGAAATTCTTCTTTCGAGGTTTTTTACCAGTTTGGTGTTTTTTACTATTACTATTACCATTATAAAACAAGCAAATTTCATGAAAGAAAATAAGATTATAACATATTTGACGATATCAAAGTTGAGCACCGCAGAAAAAGCCTGCTAAATGTGCTGATTTCATAAACAAAACCTTGGTTTTGAATTGTGAAATGGGAGATAAACTGCTTACTTACTTATCGTCGTCATTTCCTTACTTACTAAAAGTTACCAAACCGGCCAACTTAAGCGAAAAATTAAAGTTTTGTGATGCAAATAAAAAAAAATATGCCAGTTATGGTCCCTTTAAATTCCCGATTGTCCATTTAAATCCCAGAACATGATTTTCTATTTTAGCTTTAATTTTTGTTCAAAAAGGAATTTCTTTACGCAACTTGTACCAAAATGCTCAGAATTAGTTAGAGTTTATAATATTATAAAATAAAAAAATATCGAAATATTTGAAGGTTTAGGAGCCCTCCTAAATCATTTTGCATGTGAAACTCAAACTCACCGTTTACACTCAGGGGTGAAACATCATATTGCTCATTAAAAAATGATATTTCTTTTATATTAGATATAAAGTAGCACAGGTAAAACATAGTTCAAAATTGTCATCCTCTGTCACATTGAAGGCAATATGTAAGAACATTATCATATTGTAAACTAGCCGCCTTCGGCGACCAGCCTGTTCGCTACCCTTGAAAATTCTGACCGTGGCAAACTCGTTGGCGCCATAACCCGGTGAAGTTAACAAAGTTTGTTTTAGTTCAATGACGTTAAAACTAATAATGAAATTTTAAGATGAATAATGTTCTAGGGGGAGCTCTTGAAAATTGATTTGCAAAGTTAATTTATTCTAATGTTTGTGAACTGTGAGATTCTGAGGATTTCTGTACCTGTAACCCTAGGAAAGGGATCCCTTTGATGTGTACTCACAGCCGGGATCAGCTGCTCCTATGTTTTTTTTTATAGAGGTATGCTCCTCTATATGGTTTGTTTTAGTTTAATGACGTTAACACTAATATATAAATTTTAAGATAAAAAATAATGTATTCCAAAAACAAAAGCATTCATTATTTAAGTTTGTATATATTAAAAGCTTTTTTGTTTTTAATAGAAACACGAAACAAAATTATAAACACCCATAATACCAATAGTCCACTGTTAAAATAAACTCAAAACTAAATAGAATGTTTACAAATTAAACAAAAATCTAAATACAATTCTAGAATAGAAGTCGAAAACCTGTTAAATCAGAACAATTTTAAAACAATATAAATAAAATACACTATAAACGTGTAAATACACTTAATACGTAATGTTATAAAAAGAGAAAGAGAAGTTTATGTTCTTAAAACAACAATGATGAACTAAAATAAATTCTAATCTTGATACGGATAAACCGCTCCAAAGAAACTGCTAACACAACAAAGTGAAAGGTTTGGGTTGAGTTGTAAGAAAAAATGACGTTTTTAAAAAATTAATAAATGCATTTCAAGCAAATTGAAATTTAAAATGAAAAGTAATTTATTTCGCAAATAATAATTTATTACAAAAAAATGGATGAATAATTTATTCAAATGAAATGGATGATTTGTTTTAGTTTAATGACGTACATTCATTATTTGGCAGGCACAAATATCGAATGGTCCATTCGATTTCGCTATGCGTATCTGACGCAACTTCGTCAGAACCGTGACGTCAGAACCTCGCCCATCTCCCCTCCACCATAGAAACACCGTGCGTCTGCGCGCGCATGTGGGTGAAAAATCGATCCCTTTTTTTCGCGGTTTGGCCGAGAAATTGAAAATCATTACTTCCTTAAAATCCGGATCGTGCGGCTACTTTTTTTAATTTCTTGACCAGATTGGGCTTGTAAGAAAGCCTGATCGTTGAGCTTTCTAAAAATGTAAATTATTAGTCGAAATTGTCGGTACTTTCCCCTACGCGAGGTTTTAGAAACGAAAGTTCGTTTTTTTGAGCCGAAAGTGACTTTTGTTTTAAAATCTTTAAAATATATATATTACAATTATATTATTATATTACAATATTACAATTATTATATTACAATTATTATTATATTACAATATTACAATATATATATTACAATTATATTATTATATTACAATTTGTCCCTAAGATTTGAAATTGATATATTTTTACTCGCAATTGTCTGCTCTTTCCTGTCGTGTGATTTGTTTTTTTATGCGACACCACATTTTAAAATTTCGAGTAACATATTTTTAGTTTTATTACCTACTATTATATAACGTTATAATTATGATAATTAAAATTAGGGATTGTTATTAGTGCCGGTCCAATCCTTATTAGTGCCGATGAAATGGGTTCGAAATCGATGTCAACCAAAATGAAATCAGTTCAATTAAATAAATCTTAAGCGTTAAATTTTTACACGTATCATGTACTATATATAGACACATTTTTACCAACACATTTTAAAGAATCATTTAGGAAAATGTATTTCATTTTTTTAGACATGAAGATCGATTGGGAATGTTTTCATACAGTTTGTAAATATAATTCATAATTATTATTTAGCTTTATAACTACACTTTCCGTGTGTGTCTAATACATCACTTTTTCCATGGACTATCAAATTTCGAGATTGTGAGAAAAATATAACACACATTGAGACTTATTGTAAGTTAATCAGTATTTTTCTTGTAACTGATTAAAATTAATTAACAAATTTCAATTGTGCACTAAAAATATAAAGCAAATTACAGATTTTATACAAATGCATCAGATTTTTTGTTATATAAGATTAAAACTAACACGCAAAATTGCATAGCAATTGATTAATTATTTCCAGAGATACTGAGCCCGCTCTCTGTTGAAAAGAAACATTTCTTAAATCCTGAGTATGGATCGTGATAATCTTAAATAACGTTATGCATTTATTTCTGGTTACTTGTGCTTAAAAATTAGTCATTCATTTGATAATAGTGATTTTTTTCGAACAGTTTAGTAAAAAAAAATCGTATAATATCCTAAGCATGGTGTATATTAACATTCTGTAAATGATATAATTCGCTTTTACATAAAAAAATATATTAAAATGTGATCAATTATCAAATAATGTTAAACAATAATACTTTCGTATATTTTTTTTCGGGTTTCGAAACATAAACATGTTTGAAAAATGGAATTTTCTTCCTGGACTGACCTCTTTAAAAATAAATTGATCTCTAATATTTATTGATTTAAATAATTCTACCAAATATTATTCGATTCGCTGAGATTTTTTGAGAAAATCGCACTTAATGCAGAAAAGTAAATTTTCTAATGTCTCGAGAAATAACTGTGATAATTCTTAAATAATGTTTTTTTTTTTTTTGGGGGGGGGGGGGGTAATCACTTATAAGACATTTGCACATTTAATGTTAGTATACATGTTATTTAATATTAGTTAGCATGTTGCTCATTTAACACTAGTAAACATTGTTAGGATTTTTAAAAACGGCGCGTATTAGCTTTGATTAAATGAGGATATTCGCTTAAAAAAATATGTAAAACATGACGAATTTTATAATAAAATAATTTTCATTATCATTTCTTATATTTTTAAGGAACCGACTTTTAAGGAAAGTGTTTCTAAAAGTGAGGGCATTTCGGTACTCCTAAATCAGCAGACTTGTGATGCTTATCGATTGAAATTATCATATCGAATTTCATTCGATGTGCTTTATTTGTTCAAGGTATATCACGCTCACCAATAAATACACAGATTTCATTGAAAAATGATTTCTTCGAATTTGGAAATCTCCAAAAGGTGCAGATCCATCAAGATTCAAGTTTCGGAGTTTCGACCCCATCACAATACTTTCCATTTACATATATTGTGTATTGTAGGCAAAGTAAAATTATTATATTTTATATTGTGTTAGTATTGCAAAAGTTACAATATTTAAATCGAAAGTGAAGTTATGTTTCGTCTATTTTTCATATATCAGCAAATACATTGTTGATTTATTCATAAATGCTCCTATTTTAAAATTGAAATTGTAAATTTCAGTTGAAGTATTTATGCAAAAAAAGCAAACAATATATTCTTATGTATCGCTTGAGATAACAATTGTAACTACATACAGAGTTTTGCATCGAAAGAAGTTTTTACTTTTCAGATATGTTATGGAAAACTAAAAATGAAATTCCTTTTTAATACAAATATAGACTGTAATGTTATACGAGATTTTAAGTGTATTATAAAAGGTAAGTAAAATATAGGATTTGTTTTTAAGGTGAATTCTAAAAAAAAATTGTCTGTTGTGACATTAAAATTATTGATCCGATGATTAAATACACATACAATGTCTAACAAATTTGCATTATTGATATAAAGCATAAAAGCATATGCGTAAATAGTAGTATTAAAATCACGCCTCTTTAATAATTTGACTTCATTTAATTTTATAGAATATTTCAAAAAATTGTAAACTATATGAAAGGGTTATTAATGTTAATATTCTTACCAATTTAATTAGTTCAAAACGCACATTCCACATATTCTTATCTGCTAAATATCTTAGATATTTAATTCAAATTTATTAATATCTTTGATGAAAATATAATATGTTTTATTAAAAATACACATTAGTTTATTTCTAAATATTTGAGAAAAACTAATAATTTAAATACTTGATAAATATATGGTTTATGTGTGTTATGCAGCACATTATTCTACCACGGCTGAATTAAACAGTTAATTTATATTCAAGCGTAAAATACGCAAATGTCTACAAGTATTAAATGTATTATGATAATGGTTTATATAACCGCGTTATTTCGCGTTATGTTCAAAATATTCTGAGATTAATTCCAGATAAAGTAAATTGTTCGTACGCAAAATAATCAAACCATAAAAAAATTACCGTCTGTTATCGCACTTAATATCAACCGAATTAGGCGGAATGTAAAATATGCGAGGGCAATTACTAGTTTTGATTTCGTGCAAGAAGTAATAGCGACAGAATCAACGTTAAACGTGCTTTCCGGCGAAATGTCCACTGTTAATATGTAGCTGTCCCCCAGAGGCCGTATGTTGTGTGCGCCTATCTCTCCGTGCAGACCTGGCATAGCGGAGTATCGGCGTTTTCTGGCGCGCGCTGCCACCGAACTGATAGCGACTCTCGGGGCCCTTGAGAGCATTTTACGCGGCCCTGAAGGCCCCCCGGGGCCTTGAGAATTCGTCACTTTTAATCTCTCCTGGCCACTTCAAAAGCCTACCGGGTATGTCCGGTTAACCCAAAAGGACTAGCCACATTACAAGCAGAACTTGCTTAAATGGGTTTCGTCATGTCATGGCTCAAGGGCCCTTGGGTTTTATGTGTCTTACACGCAGTTTCTAGTGAAAGTGTTTTGTTGCGTTGGTTTTGGTACTTTGTCAATCATAGCATTAGGCACTTGTTATTGTTTTTGTTTGTGTTATGGGTGGTGCATAAAATGCCAATGTATTGACAGCCTCGGAGAAGTCGTGGTAACGTGTTCAAATTTTGTGTTACTTTTACTGGTATTTTATTTGCAGTTTATTGGGGAAAGATTAAGGAACACAACGCCGATTTGATTATGTTATTTAATATATCTATAAACATGATTAAATTGCTTGATAGTTAAGACTGATCTAATATTTCGAAGCATTTCTGTTATTCTCTTTAGGAAAAAAGTAATAGTATAGCATGAAAATAGTTAAACCATATATTATAGCCATATATTGGTATATAATATAGTATATAGTATTAGTATATAGTTATACTACTGTATAGCTATGCATTAATAATATATATAGTATTAATATTTGGCTATACTACTGTATTAGTATATAGTAGTATAGCCATATATTAGTTAAAGTTATACAGGGTGTCAAGAAATGTCATGGACTAGACCAATTGCTCGTGAAGTATTAAGGTTATCATATATTTTTATGGAGACGTAAAAGAAACCTCTATGGCGCTATATGATTAGAAAACTTAAGGGGATTGAACCCTTTCTGCGGTGGACTATTTATCCTTCTGTTAGAGATAGGGGGAAAGGTAAATTACAAAGTGTTGCAAAATTAGTACAGTACTTTTATCCCACAGCAAAAGCTACAAAATAACTCTCTAAATAACGATTTAAAAAAATAGTTTTATTAGTTTGAATGTAACAGTGTAAACGTAGAAACATTGGAAAACAGGCGGAAGCATCTTTATACATGTGTACGAACGTGCACGTTGCTGAAGGAAAACATTCTGTATTTTGTGTCGAAAACCCAGACCACCCGACTTGCCCTAGGGCACGAGTAGCAATTTGAGTGGCCGGTCTGTATTTTATGTGTATTAACATTATGTATATTCTGCTGCATTGTCTAAATGCTTGATTTTTTTTTGGAGAAGGGTGGAGAGGAGTGAAATGTATACAGTGGTTTCAGGGTTCCTTTCCATCTTCTGCGAAGAGATAAAATGTTTAGTACTAATTTTGCAACACTTTGCAACTTTTTAATTACCTTTACCTCCTATCTCTAGCAGGAAGCGAACAATCCTCTCTTATCACTCTAAAAAGGGAGTCAGCCCCTCTAAAGTTGTATCATCAGGTAACGCTATTAGGGTTTCCTATACGCCTACATAAAAATATACGATAACTCTAATCCTTCTCGAGTTATTAGCCTGGTTTGTGACTTTCCTTAACACTCTTTATATATAAATTGGTTTAGTTTTAAGCCCTAATGACTCATTAATGAAGTACAATCACAATTGCATATCTCATTAAATATGCAATAATACGGTTTTAGAATCATTAAGGTACTAGAATCCTTTTAACCTATCATCTAAATCCTACTTTTTGATTCAGAGTCAAAAATTTATCTTCACATTTGTAGCCTCTTGTAAGTTTGACTTTCTTGGTGATGGAGATTTTGAGACTATATTGACGTGACATGTATTTCTTTTGTGTGTGAATGTAAATAGTACATTGAATAGCATTTAATACCAGAGAGTATGATGGTACGGACTTGTATATTAGCCATTTCATAACTGAAATTTATAATGTCCAACAATAAACTTTCTGATTTATATATTTAGCAATTTATAGTTGACTAGTATTTTAGCCTGCAACTTTTTATTACATTTTATTTTTTTAACAATATCTGACACCTAACAATATATGACAATTAACAATATATGACACTTAACAATGTATGACACTTAACAATGCATCGAAAATAGTCGACCTAATCAAACATTGGCTCAGTTAGGTTCTTAACCGTGGTCCCATACTATAAGTTTTAATCTTCTGGATTGTCAGGCGCTTTTCGAGTGTCTGTAAAGAACCTTTCTTTTCCAACCGGGAATTAAACTCCGGATCTTCGTACTAGCCAGTCGACACTCCACTGTTGAGCTACTGGGACGTGATTGAAAGCTATTATCTATTATTCTCCCTCTACTTTCAAATTGACGTACAACTTGATAAGCTGACTAATCACTTCCTACTATTTTGATTCGTACGAGGGTCACTTCCAGACAGCCGACTTCATTGCACTAATCTGCAGAGTTGATTTGTTCCGGCGTCATTGTAAAGAACTGTGTTGCCCCAAATGGGAATCGAACCACGGATCTTCGTACTGGTGAGTCAATGCTTTAGCTTTATGCTACTAGAACGGAGATGTAAGCTCTTATCGTCGAAGTGAACTCTGTAAGTCTGATAAAGTTATCCGACCCGTCCTCGTTTTGTGCCCCCTCGAATCCAACTGTGTTAGGTTCAGCTCCATGGTCGATATTCTAAGTATGCAATGATTCAAACTTTTAAGTCACCAGAGCCTTCTGGATAGTCTAAAATAACTTTTTGAAAACGCCCTAGTTTCACCACCACCTCACTCTCCGGAGAGAAATGGATGGTTCGGCTTTGTTAGGCTTCATAACGTAGTCAATACTATAAATGCACAAAGATTCAGTGTTCCAGGTCACTGAAAAGGTTTCTGGTGGGTCTATGTAGACTTTTGTTAAAAAAACAATCTTTTTTTTCACTCCCGATGGGTAAATAGAAAATCCGGCTTCGTTAGGTTCATAGTTGATGCTATAAGTGTGCAAAGATTAAGTATTTTAGGTCACCGTGGGGGTGGGACTTCTGGATGGTTTGGAAAGACAAAAAGACGTAAGATAATTATTATATAGATTAGATATTGGTATTAACTGATACCATATTTTCTTAATATAACGCAGAGTGTGCGATATTCTCGTTAAGACGGACAGTCAAGGACTAACATCTACTGTACGTAGTAGCGTGAGTCCATTATAGCAGGAGTCCATACATCTGACGTAAAATAGTAATAAAATAGTAAAATGGTAATGAAAGTTTGTTATCCGCAATTTTATGTAACAGACTAAGTACATTGAAAATTGCAACCTTAAAACAAATATGACAGATCGTTTTAATCAAAAATATTTTAACATGTATAATGAGGTAAACATGACGAAATATTAAGATTCAAAGCATAAACAAAATGTAATTGTACCTATTACTATTTGTAAAATAAAGTAATCTTTATTTGTTTCTTTTGGGTAAGCAATATTTTTATGTCATTTTCAATTTTAGTCAATCGCTCAAAAGTATGTTCTGGAATATTTTCTACTGATTGAAAAATTAAATAAATGCTGTCTGTCTTAACGAATGAACGAACGTATTAAGCGATGTTTATAACATGCAGCGTTCATAGACCTTAACGAATCAGTATTTGTAAGTAACAACGAGAAATCCATCTTAAACGGGTGCCGTCTTAACGAGAGACCACTCTAATGTAAGTTAAGAACTTATTCTTAATGTGGGATAAAGACTAGTAAAGTTCAATACTTTAAATACGCAATTCTTAAGTGCTGCACTAGAAAAAAATATGTTTAATTTATTTTCATAGATATGTTTCAAAGTAGATTTTATAATAAAAGTTTGGCTGTTAAAAGAAAATCCGCAAAGCAATATGTAATGACTTTCAAAATCTAATGAGTTTAAAATAATGGCATAATTGCAGGTAAAGTTTTACAAACAGTACATCTTTTGAATGATTTCCGGTAATATGTGAGTAACTAATAATTAAGTTAATTGTTAAATGAGGTAAGTTTGTAATATAAACTGTAACTTATGAATCCATTGATTCATTTAAGTATAAAACATGTGTATCTTCTCCTGTCTCAAATTAAGTTTAGCATTTTAAATAAATAAAAACATTTTTTTGCGAGTAAATACATTTTCATCAAAGGTAGGAAAAATAGTTCTTTTAAATTATGCTTGAAAAACTTGTTTTCGTAAAGCCTTTTATTGGAATTTAATCTTTAGTTTCATAATAACATTAATAAATAAATCTTTAAAACAGCAAGGAACATTTACTTTAATTAGAAATGAAAAACGCACTTATCATACAAAATTCATATTTATCCAAAAACATGCTAAGAACTCATTTGATTAAATAAAGGAAAAGTTTCTTTTTTCTTTTGACTTTTTCTCTTTGATTATTGGAGTTCGAATTTTTGCAGTCTTTTTCAGACACAAAACAGTCTCGCATAATTCGTCTCAAATGTATTTATCGAAGCACATATTACTTTCAATTTAGTTTTAATGAACGTCATGCCATTAATTTCTTCCAATTTTTCATTCGCATAAAAAGCCGCCTGCACGAATACCTCACATAATCTGGTAAAATAAATTAACATGAACAATGAAATTTCTTCATTATATTCTTTGAGCTAAAATAAGAGGGGAAAAAAATTCGCGAGGTTTCACCCTTGGCAATACGAGTTAATTTGCATTTGTAGCAAACAATACCTATAAAAATGAGTGAGAAAAAAATACGGTAGAAAATGTGAGGATTAAAGGATTAAAAACATTTTTCAGAAACTTTTGCTGATAAGAGAATTAGATTAATATATCTAATAATTATATAAGTTTTTGTTTCCCGATTCTTTTTTCACAAAAGTGCTCTTAGGTCTTAAGCAAGGGAAAAATACTTTAAATAAACCATCAGAGATTATCACTGTTTTTCCGTTAGCCTAAAATAGTTTGGCGATGAAGAAAATAAACTCAATTTTCGTTGTGTTGGGTTTTTTTCGGCCTCATTTAAATTCATGAAGCTTATAGAGGATACAACGTCGTTAACACTCTTTTCTTTTTAATTGTTTCTATAACTTTACGGACATTTTCGAACTTACAATGATAAAATTAAATTTTAATATACTATGCAAGATGACTTGAATTAATGGCAACCGAAAAAAGTTATTGCTTGGAACTGTTTCTTATATTCTCTGTAATGTTTACTATGTTTAGAAATTATTATTGAAAGTATTTCATTAGAAATCTGAGACAAAGTTTTACAGATATTTTAAATGTAATTATATTTGCACAAGTCCAAGAAATTTTTATTTGTCGATACTTTTGAAGTAATAAAATAAAATATTAGAGTAAAGTGAAAATAAACCTATTAAATATATGTAGCTCAATGAGTACAATTCAATCTGTAATAATTTTTAACACTTTACAACATAGTTGAAAAGTGTTTATGACTTTGTTCATTCTGTCTGTCTGTCCGTTCGCACGATAACTGCCGTAAAACTGACTTTATCAAAATGAAATTTTAGTATGTTGTTGAAACGGTCTGTTGGACATATGGGAATGTAAATGAATAATATCACCCAATTAGTTTTGGTTGAACCCCGGTTGAAAAAATGAAATACATTGAACACAATGGGATCTAATTTTTCAAATATTTTTTAAGCAAAGTTAAAATTCACAAATTGTTTTAAAAATTTCAGAAAATATTCAAATCATCCCATAAATATATAAAACAAAATTCAGCAAAATATGTTCGGTAGCTTAAAAAAAAATTAAAATATTAATGCCACTCATATAATATGAAGAGATCACGTGGACCTCTTCAAAATAAAATATGGCATCCATCTTTTTTCCCAGAGTAAAAATCGTGATTTTTAAAGTTCTTTTAAATTTATATTTTGTGTTGCATCCGTTCTAAAACCGCTACTTTTACCTAATTTTTGTGCATCTATATTCTGCATAACGCAATTACAATATTTTTTAGTTTAAATTATCATCAAACTTTGATTATTTCTATAACGAAGCCTAATTTTAATAGATACAGAATGTAAAAAAGTGAGTATAAAAATGAGCTGTATAAGAATTGCTGAATTTTTTTAACGCAAAATTATTTAATTCTGGAATCTGGAAAAAAGTGTATGAATGAAATATTCACTGCTTTTACATAGAAAACCAGACGATTTATATTTCGATGACGTTATTCGAATAAATTTCATTTTTATCGATGAAGTTTTTAAGTTTTCAAGTAAAATAAATTATCGTAGTTCTGTGATAATTAAAAAATATCACCGCTGAATATATCGCATTTTGCATTTCAGTTGGAAAGTGTTTCATAATCAATGTTTTATGCATGATTGATCTTTCGTGTTATGTTATGATTTTGTCCTAAATGAATAAGTAGTTATTTTTAATCTATTTATCATATCACTATGTAGCGAAAAGCGCTTCCATTGACATCTCATTTGCTTCCTAATCTCAAAAACCTGGGACCTTGGTATTACAATCCCAATGCTCTAACGTTTGAGCTATGACTCTGGCCGACACACCTTACGTTTAAGATGGAATATATGATTGGAGATAATTGATAACGAATGAAAATTGGAATCACCACACACATGCAAGCACGGTTTGAAATATTATATATATATTATTTACTCTGAATAATTATTTTTCTGATATATTTACATTTTAATATTTTTACTTTATTTTTTAGTTAGAGCATTTATATTTTATGGTTCATATATACTGGGTGGTAATTACATGATTTACTAATTTATTTGATGCTGTTTACACGAATGGTATCATATTTATTTTTATAAAATATATGTATTCATAAGCTGATTTTCAATTATATTATTAAACAAATTTATAAGAATGAAATGATAATCAACTATTTATTTTGAAAGATTAATTTGTTATGAAGATATAAAACTTAAATTTAAATCTAAATTAATGCTATTGCTATCATACTTTTGGCAATATATCTAAATTCTAGGGATATAAATTCACTTGAATGTAATTTACGTCTAAGTTGTTTACAGAATTTAAATCACCGATATATCTGAAATTATGTATTCATTAGATGAAAATGTATGTTCATGATAATACAAATATTAGATAATATCCTACTACTTTAAACCCCTTGTGGATAACCAAATTTTTGTAAATATAATTTAGCGCAAAAGCTTCATCAATAATAGATGTTTATAATGACAAAATTTCCATAATCCAAGTAAACTAATTCCTTGATCCTATGCACAAATGCTCCGAGTGCACAACACATTGTTGAAAGAGCGTCCATACAAAATGAACAACGAAGGGAAATCAAAATATTTAAAGACATCGCTATTATTGAGAAAATAATGACGCCATATGAATGCTATGTAGTATCTGTAAATTTTGATTCCGTTGGACAGTAGACAACTGATTCTTACATTATCATGAACACCTTTCTAAATTGTAAGTTGGCACTTTATAGCTGAACCATATTGCACAGCAGATTTTCATTCGCTAAGGGACACCTAGAAAAGGAAATCTGTTGTTACATATTCCCTTAATCAAGGAACTCCTTAGGCCAAGTCCAACATATCGCAAAAGAAAGCCAGCAATCCTTGCTGGTCTTCAAGTAACTACAGCAACCTTTACATCATGATGAATGCAAGTATATATACTATATATACCTTGACTTAACAATCTCATATTTTTTACTAGGATTTTCAGCTTAAACTCTAAAATTCTTACAGCACTTTGGTATTGGTACCATTTTCTTGATACTAGTTTTACTAGCAAAGTTGATTGAATCGATAACTGACCTTTTAAAAATATCCAATTATAAAAACGTATCGCTGCACTGTAACTGGTCTAAAGGGGAAAAGCCCGTGCAATTATCTGCCATATTTGATGAGTTATTGCTTATTAAAAATTCGGGAATATTTTCCCTACAAAATCAAGGTCAGCTGCAAATAACATTACACAGATATCTTATATTAAATCTGGTTTCAATCTGGAGTCCACCCCTGCATCACGAGTCAACAATTGCGGGAAAATCGTGGAATTGGGAGAAATTCGTCGAATCGAGTGAAAATTTTTCTATTTTGGGGGCTTATTACATTATTTCTGTAAATATCTTTATGGACATTACAGATAACTACACGGTTTATTTTTCTTTAGACTAGTTTCAGTGTAGAAAAACGTTTTCTAAATTAAGTTTTTTTTAGAGGACCATGTAAAATGCTGGATCCTCTATCTTTTAGATAATATCACCCACCGGAAAAATATGCGAAAAAATTTCGCATTTAATTTAAACAAACTTTCAAGTTGGTTATATGTGTCTAAAACCAATTGCTGAAGTACGGAAAGCGAGGTCAGCTATTCTGAACACCCTGTATGTATCAAATTATTAATTTTGTAAATCATTGTGATATAAAAACGTTTGAAAAATGAAATATCAAATAGTAAATAAACTATAAAATTTATACTAATAAAACTGCTAAACCCAATTTCCAACCACGTTTAATGTGCAAAGCATTGAGGGTATCTCTGTATAGTTAACAAGAAAGATCAATCATGCTTAAAGCATTGATTATGAAACACTTTCCAACTTCAATGCAATTTTATTTAAACATGTCTAAAATGCTATACATTCCTCGGTAATATTTTAAAACTTATCACAATACTACATTAATTTATTATATTTGAAAA
This sequence comes from Amaurobius ferox, assembly GCA_951213105.1. NCBI lineage: Eukaryota > Metazoa > Arthropoda > Arachnida > Araneae > Amaurobiidae > Amaurobius > Amaurobius ferox. Next base: position 70,677,972 of record OX578154.1, read on the forward strand.
CTTAAACCTTCATCGAAAAAAATGAACTTCATTAAAATAACGTCATTGAATTATAAATTGCCTAGTTTAAACATCTCTAAAATGCGATACATTCCTCGGACATATTTTTAAAACTATCATAATACTACGATAATTTATTATATTTGAAAACTTCATCGAAAACAACTGAAATTCATTCAAATGACGTCATAGAAAAAATAACACGTCTGGATATCTCTATAAAAACAGCATTTCATTCATAACATTTTCCCATTCATGTCATTCATCAGAATACTATAATAATTTATTTTATTTAAAAATTAAGACCATGGAGTTACACGTAATTAAACTCTATGCGTAAAGCTTCATCGAAAAAAATCGTCCTCCTGTTTGTAAAATCAATGAATATTTGATTCATATCAGCTATGCAGACTCCATGAACTAAATGATTTTGTGTTAAAGAAATACAGCAATTCCAATACAACTCATTCTACGTATTTTGCTGTTTACATTTTGCATAGGTGAAAAATAGGCTTCGTTATAGAAATAATCAAATTTGGATGAGCATTTATACTCAAGTATATTGTAATTGCGTTGTTTCAGTATGTAGATGCACAGAATTTATGCAAAAATAAAGTGATTTTAGGACGGATACAACACTCAATATGAATTAAAAAGAACTTTAAAAATCACGATTTTGAGACAAGATGGATGCCATATATCATTTTGAGGTGGGTCACGTGATATGTTCAGATCATGGTCACGTGATCGCTTCATATAAGAGATGTTATTATTATTTTAATTTTAATTTTAAAAACTACTGAATATATTTCGCTAAATTTTTTTTATATATTTTATGGAACAATTTGAATATTACCTAAAATTTTCGAAGCAATTTGTGAATTTTAAATCCGCTTAAAAAATGTTTGAAAAATTAGGTCCCATAGGGCTCAATGTATTTCATTTTTTCAACCCGGGTTCAATCCAAAACTAATTGGGTGATATTATTGATTTATATTCCCATAGGTCCTACAGACCGTCTGAACAACATACTAAAATTTCATTTTGATTAAGTCATTTTTACGGCAGTTATCGTGCTAACGGACAGACAGACAGACAGAATGAACAAAGTCATAAACACTTTTCAACTTTGTTGTAAAGTGTTAACAAAATGAACAATTTAAGTGATTGCCAAAAATGATTGCCAAAATTTAAATACCCAATTAAACACTGAAATGAACCTAAATGTCCTGGCCAAAGTTAACCCAAATACTAAGACAAGGTTTGTCAAAATGAAAACTAGTTTTCATGCATAACTAAAACACTAAAACAAAAAATTAAAATGCAATGGTAATATTTTTTTTCTAAACATTAAGAAGATTAACTGCAGTATGGTCAACTCGACTTTCTCATACCAGAATCCAGTTTTAGAAGGGTTTTTTTTTTCAAATATTATAAGAAAAAATTTGAAAAATCGGTATCATGGGTCCAAATTATTACAACTACAGCGTTTTACCCTTCACTTTAAAGGGCTTGAAAAAAATCTTTCAATTGATACCATACTTGACAATGTACCCCCCTGGGGGTAACTTGCCACCGGGGGGGGGGGGGGCTAATGAAGTCACGAAAAAAATTATATCATTATATATATATATATACATCACGAAAAAAATTATATCCATAAATAAATACTATTATGCATGATTATATCGCATTTTGTCCTATGCTGCCATGTTAAAAAAAAATATAAAATTTCTAATAAATTTCGAAGTCTCCGCTCGAATTTAAAAAAAAATTCTATCTACTTCTAGATGTTTTGACAACAAAGCCGGATATAAAGTTTCGTGAATTCCATTAATATTTGTGATTGCTATCGTGTACACAAGAAATCAACCACAGACATCAGGCAGACAGGCGGATATCACTCCAAAAATAGTCAAAACGTGTTCAGGAGGTCTTAAAACATATATTGGCATTAAAGTCTCGAAATCGAAAGTTTTTGTGAAAACAATACTTTCTCAATACTAAGTACATATGAGAAAGCAATGATGTGTATTTTCAGAAATTTTGAAGCCTTCAGGAGCTATCATATAGGAAAACGTAAACAGGTCTCAATAACTTTAACAAATTCGATATTTGCCTGAGAATCAATAACAGAACATAAAATGGTTGGAAAATGGTTGAAACATGAAATATTACAAAATAGCAGAAAAGGAAACTAGTTTGTGTTAGTTCATTTGAATATGGATTTAAAGTATATATTTTAACAAATAAAGAAACATGCAATTAATACAGTTAATGTATTACAACTAGATTAAATTTTTTAAATAACTAGCTTGTATTTCATGAAAAAGTAATATGTCCAGAAAATATTTCTTAAATATAAGTTTATAATGGACCCCATTTAGAGTGTAAAACAGGAAATCTTAATTCAGTTAAAACTCCAATGATTTTCTACATGTTGCAAAATTCTTCATTACACCGTGGAGAAAATGTTAGTCTATTATAAAATTAATATTTTTCTGTAGTAAAAACGTAATAACTTCCTGAGTTTCGTAAATCTCAAATTTACCCCAGCAGCGTAGTTTTGAAATCTCTAATCCTAAAATAATGGCAATAAGCATATTTCCTAAAATATCCGCCCGTGTAAAGAGACACTGGTAGCAAGCATTTCAATCATGTGATAGCTAAATTTTGCCTAATAAAATCCTGCATAAACCTTTTTAAATTCCAAAAGAATTAATAAAATCTAACATAACTAAATATTAGATTAGTATCAAAATATCTGTTTGTTTAACCTCATGTAAATAAAAAAAGTCTTAGCATTTTCTTGACTTTGCTGCACTCACTCACTGTGCTAAGTAAACTTAAGTCGGTATATTAACTCAAATATACTATATCAAGTATGTTAACAGTATATAAATATACAGGGTTCATAGTAAAGTCCTTAAGCACCCTAATGACATTTTAAGACAAAGTCCACGAGTGTACACGTTAGGTCTATTCATAGTAAAGTGATCATGCCTGATCGAATAAAAATATCTTCACAGCAATAAGCGGAGTATTTAAAACATTAGGCTAGCTAACTCGGCAACAAAGCGAGATAGACAAAAAAAGCCAATTAAAAGGTGTAAAGCTTGAAAAAATATTACCGTATGCTTTGACAAGCATTGCAGGTGTCACCGTGTTATCGTCCGACTTATGGCGTATTATGATGTTCGACTTATGTACGACTTACGGCAGGTATTTATTACCATGCATATACGTATTTCTTACTTTCTTTAAATCGATTCTCACTAATTAGATAATTCTCTAAATATTTGTAATTGACCTCTCTCTCGCTTTGCTGCTCTCGCTTTGCTGCTGAGTTCCTTAGCTTTGCTGCTGAGTTCCTTAGCTTTGCTGCTGAGTTCCTCGCCCTTCTCTCTCACTTTGCTGCTGAGTTCCTTATCCTTACAGCCTAAAGTCACATCTAGGGATTCTAAAATCACATTTTATCGATCGGACATAGTCTTCTTACTATAGATAGACCTAAAATGTACACTCATGGACCTTTCCTTGCAATATGATTTGGTTCTTAAGGACTTTCTTGGGAACCCTGTACAATAACGCTTATAATTAAATTTAAATAATAATACTTTATAGGAGGTTCGTATAACAAAATGTATTTAACCTCACTATCCATGGTAATAGCAAGCATTTAATATACAGTGGTGCTAAAAAAATGCATCACCTACATATTTCCATGACTTTGATGGAGAAAAATAGCAGTAACACATTTAAAGTAACATTTAAAGTGTTTAATATTGATGAATGCACTGAAGAGGAGAATATGCGTTAATGCACAAACATTATTCATTTAGGAATGTCTATGTATGAAATATTCCAAAATAGTGAGAAATATATGAGATTCCTTTTTTTAATAAACATTTTTTAATAAAGAGAAAAATGGGACATTCTCATTTTAAATATTTAATAATAAAGAGTTTTCCATAATTAAAAAGAAAATATTTCGTTAAATTTTCGAGATGGCAAAGCAATGTCTACTGTTCTGTAATAATGGCTAGACAGCAATGTCACTTAAAATTTTTATATAAGGGCCAATGCACTAAAATTAATATGCAATATATTGTGGAATAGGTTTCGTGGTATCGGTTTTGAGATTAAGTTGTGATATCTTGTTGTGGTATTAAAAACAGATCGAAAATAAGTAAGATCGTCAACTGCCGTCTAGGAACAGAACAATTAGAAGGTAATATTTCCTTGACGAATAAGTGATCATATAGAATTTTTAGGTACCACCTAATATCAATATGCGTTGTGTTGTTCAGGTTCATTTCCCCGGCCGATTCTAGGAATCGGTTGATCAGCCATAGTTCGATGCTAATGGAAATAGCAACACACAAATTTACCAAGTAGTGGAAATCAGAGCAAGTAAATTCTAAATGATAAATATTTATTCAAATCGAAATTAACTATATTTAAGCAATACAATAAGCATTTTCATATTCCTCTGTAAATACAATTTTTCCTATGCAGACAACTCAAATACAAAAATGTACTACAAGTGCTGTTGACAACACAATACCTATCCAACAATTCCGAGGAGAAGGGAGGACGTTTCGATCTCACTTCTGCTACCATTTGCACTTTCAAAGAGCCCTGGATGGCCAAAGGCTCAAGGTCCGAAATCTCCAAACTAAGACATTTACAATTCTCGGAGATGAATGAGTTAGTTTACAAGACAGGAATGCATAAATTTTGTGCAGAGCATCATATTCCGTATTCTGCACGCTAAGATACATTCGATCGAAAAATCAAAACTCGAAGAAACCGTCTCGTTGACAATAGATTTTTGATGGTGGTAAGCATGGTCCTTTTCCTCTCGCTATCACTCCATTTTACATTCTGAAATTATTAATATACTCATTATTTTAATAGAAAACCACACAAACATTTTATTCAACCAAACGCTGACTCTTCCCCGGCTTCCGCACTCCATCCTAATTCAGGGTCAAATGCCAGGAGCACCATTCCCACAGCTCCCACGTCACCCGACAATCCAGCCCTCATTGGCCGCAATACACGTCACCGCAATACACGGCCGCAATACACGTCTCATTGGCCGCAATACACGTCTCATTGGCCGTAATACACGTCTCATTGGCCGCAATACACGTCTCATTGGCCGCAATACACGTCTCATTGGCCGCAATACACTCAAAACCGCAATACACGTCACTACCAGACGAACGCTGGCGACAGCCAAGTAACGGTAAAACAAAATTCCGAACGAAATCTTACTTTCCCTCGTTAGCCTACGCCGTACGGAAACAAAAGGTATTTCAGCCAAATGGCTCAGAAACACGAGAAATTGAGAAGGTGTTCCAAAGTCGATACGACAATATTAAGTATTTCTCTTAAATGCTGAATTTTTCAGAGTGTTGTATTTTTTTGTATCAGTGTAATGTATAAAACATCTCAGAATTAGAACAGTTGACGCGTCAAAGATGAACTTGTCAGGACGACTTTTTACTCCGTTATACGAAAAATATAAAAATAAATTTGTGTATTTCAGAAAACAATAGAAATCTTTCAAATATACATTTTTACTTATCGAACCCTGCTGTATACTGTAACCTCTGAGTCCGAACAAATCTTCTAAGCCGCAGACTCAAAATCACATCACGCAGAAACGCCTGGGATTGTCGACATAAATATGCAACTATACATGTAGAATTGTATGTTCCGAATCTCTAAAAGGTCAGCACTACCTAATGCTACTGAGTGGATAGTAGAGACTGGCTGCGAACCCCCAGGTACTTTCCTGATCCAAAATGTCTCAGAAAGGTTTGAGTAAACTTATAGAAAAGCAAACATATATTCGAAGATCAGCAATTCAGAACTGAAGTAGAATACTTTTCTGATGCTGTTTGGTTGGCAAATGGATTTGAATAAATGCTGCTAGAGAATGTTTGCTCGCAAGCATATTCTCTGTGCTCACTCAGATGCCGATATGGATACAAATCAATCGGATCCAGTTGCTGTATCAAATATTTCAGCTTTTCCATTAGATTGGGGTTATTTTTGTTTCATATCAGTATGTATATTGGTCTTTTCGTATTTTCGTACACGTGCACACATTGAAAATGAATATATATATATATATATATATATATATATATATATATATATATATATATATATATATATATATATATATATATATATATACATACATATATATATTGTATATATATACTAAACATAAGCAGGGTGTTCAAAAAAGATTTCACGACTGAATATCTTTTATATGATTGGTCGAAGACCCATGGATCCAATTTAAGAATTGCTTTAATTAATGTGGACTGTCATCTTATGAAAATTTTTACTATGTGCCTTATTCTATCGGACGTTATGTAACTTTTTACAAGTACATTGTATTGTAATTGTTTTGGCACTATTATAATTTTTATTATAATTTTTTTTGTGGTGTAATTTTTTAATTATAAAAGTATATTTTAATTATAAAGTCCAATTGGTCAACCGTAAAAATTTTCATTATCATGCAATATAAATTACTGGAGATATCCCTCATTAAAGTTTTCGACGAGAAATTAGGGGCTGCATAAAAATTTTGCGAAAGATATAGGTAAGTTTTCGAATGCAAATTTCATCTAAATAAATTGAATTTTTGTACAATCTCTAAAATATACGTTTTCCCCCATTTCTTTTAAACGGTAAAAAGTGGTACAAACCCTATAACTTTGGTAATTTTTCACGGCGAATTTTGCATATTACAGAATTGGTTATTATTATTTTTTTTCAAATATCTTTAAATAAATAAGGCAAATGCATAAGTTGCTTGTTTGAACATTTGTATGAAGGGGCAGTATAAAAAGTTAATTCTGAAAGTAAAAATTCAAAATATCACAAAATATGTAAAAAATCTTATTAATATAATAAAAATCAAAGCAAAAAGTTGTAAAATTAAAATTAAATTCAAAATAACTTTTTTTAAAAAACATTAATCTGCTTTAAAATAAGATATTGAGCAAGTGTTTAATACAAAACAAGAAAGATCAATCATGCATAAGCATTGATTATGAAACACTTTCCAACTGAAATGTAATTTCATTTAAAAATTTCTAAAATGTGATTCATTCAGTGGTAATATCTTTTACATTATCACAGTACTACAGTAATTTATTATACTTAAATATTTAAAACTGTATCGAAATATAAATCATCTGATTCTTTATGCAAAATCAATGAATATTTCATTCATATAACTTGTATTCCAGACTCCAGAGCTAAATAATTTTGTGTGAAAAAAATTCAGCAATTCTTATGTAATTCATCTTACAATCGCTTGAGATATTTGCATTCTGCATATGTTAAAATTAGGCTTCCTTGAAGAAATAATAAAAGTTTAGGGATCATTTAAAATCACAACTATTGTAATTGCATAGGCACGGAATTTAGATACACAGATAATACACAGATAATATATATGTGTATGTGTATATACTCAAAGTATTGGAATCGTGCCGAAGATCGGAACTCGAATTTTCAAAGTATCTACACGTTTTGGGACTTCTAGAACACGAAAAAACTACTTTTAGGAAGACGTCTGTGTGTGTAAGGGTGTATCTGTGTATGTTTCTGTGTGTCTGTGTGGATATTACATCCACTCTAATTGAAAAACTAATGGACCGAATTTCATACAATTTGGTAGGTATGTTTTTTGTGGGAAATCCTGATGTTCATTAGATTATAGTACGATTCGTAATAAAAGAATCTGCCTTCTTTGCGAAATGGCCGCAGAAATTGCCTTTATCCACTCTAGCTAAAAACTAATGAACCAAATTTAACAAAATTTGGAGTATAATATTTCAATAACCTACAAGTGATTTATATACCAAATTTAACAAAATTTTGTATATAAATCATTTGTAGGTTATTCTACTACGATTCGGGAAAAAGGAACGGGCTATTTTTGCGAAATGGCCAGCAAAAATCGTTATATATAAAAATAAAAGACTACGTGTGCTCAATTATATCAATTAAATTCCTATTTTATATGTGATTTTTGACAACAAAAAGAATAAGACTAACCCCATTACTCTAGGACTAGCCGTTCTTGAGATATTCTAGTTTTTTCGCGTTTTCGCTACGCCACCTTTGACAATAAGTCCAGTTATCAAATGAGAACCAAATTTAAGTTTAACGTGTAAATTCAATGTCATTTAAAATACTTATGTTGTGCAGATAAACTCAAATTATCATTGAATAAATAAAGAGAACGAATATGAGTCTGCAGGGAAAGACATGTGCTGTCCACATCAGAATTTTTAACAATATTACAACAATGATTTATAAAAGTGAACGGGGATTAATTGCGGGTCATTTCGAAAAAAATGTATGATCTATATTTAAAGATCCACCAAATTGCTGTAGAATAAAATGTTCTACAAATTTAAGCTGTGTACCAAATTTTAACTCTCTAGGAAGTAGGAAAGTGCATTTAAAATGCCATCAATTAAATTTATCATGAAGAGTTATATAAAATTTTAAAAAAATGAAAAATTGTTATCTACCAAATTATTTTAAAATATGAAGCCACTCCCATATGCAAAACGTTTTAACAAATGGAGAGATATTTATTATATAATATCTCTCTCTTTTCTTTCTGGAAGATATCCCAAAGTCAGAATTTAATTGAATTTGTTTTTTTCCCTATATTAAATAATTTTTTTAATTAAAAAACTACTTAACATATTTTACTGAAATTTTTTTTATATATTCTATGGGATAATGTGAATATTTCCTAAAAATTTCGAAGCAATTCGTGAATTTTAAATTTACTTAAAAAATGTTTGAAAAATTAGGTCCCATAGGGTTCAATGTATTTCATTTTTTCAACCCGCGTTCAATAAAAAACTAATTGGGTGATATTATTTATTTATATTCCCATAGGTCCTACAGACCGTCTGAACAACATACTAAAATTTCATTTTGATAAACTCATTTTTACGGCAGTTATCGTGCTAACGGACAGACAGACAGACAGACAGACAGACAGACAGACAGACAGACAGACAGACAGACAGACAGAATGAACAAAGTCATAAACACTTTTCAACTTTGTTGTAAAGTGTTAAAAATAGTTATTTATATATATAGTGATATATAAAATAGTGATATTTTCGTTCAAGTTCATGATTTTTAATTTAAAATTATGAAGCTTATTAGATTTTAATTTAAAAATTAAAATTAATATTTTGGAAAATTATAAAAACGAGTTTTTCATTATAATTTCTTGTTGTACATAAGTTGAAATATAACTTACAACATAATGAATATTAAAATTAATAAAAAACTCAGTTGTCTGCCCCTTTGAAAAATAAGACGCCACTAAAAACTTGAAAGAAAAACTAGCACTGAAGACTAAACGAACTAGACAAAAATGAGACTTGCAGATTTATAGTATACTACTTTTATATAAACTCTTATTAGATACCAGCAGCATACCCGTTCTTCGTACGGAGTATAAAATATAAAGAAACTTATAATTCAGAATCATATGCAAATCATGTTGAAATATTAAATTTACTGCTCCTAAAGAGAAGTTTATGAATATCTGTCCTCATCATGCAAAATTATCGTCACGGGCAGATCTGAAGAATAAAACATCCTGGCCCCTTTCGAAAGCAAATTTACAAAAAAAAGGAATTGAATCAATATATGCAAAATGAAAGCATTAAAATTGTATAGGACCCGTACTACTTATATACGCGAATATTAGAAGATATAACCTGTATTAGTAGATTACATGTATAAATTGAAAATATCAATGAACCCGTAATTGATTCCAATATATGCCAGAATGAAAGCACTAAAATTATATGGGAATATATATATATATATATATATACCCATACTACTTATATTGTCGCAGATTAGAAAATATGCGTGTATGTTAGTAGAAAATTACCCTTATTACAATATGAGCCTAAAAAATTTTTGCCGAAATAAAACAGATGACATTATAAATTGAAAATTTCAATTATCCCCGTTATCTTTATACCAGAAGGTCGTAATTGATTCCAATATATGCCAATATATATCTAAATATATGCCTATATACCTGTACTACTTATATTCTCGTAGATTAGAAGATAATACGTGCATTTATAGAAGATTACTCGCACAACGTACAATATGTGAGTTTCAACAATTTTTGTCATAATAAAACAATGGTATAATAATTTGAAAATATCAATAATCCCCGAATCAATAATCCCCGAAAATATCAATAATAATAATGTGTAACCTGAAGACCGTAATCGATATTATCCAGTCAAAAATGCAATGCCAATGAAATTTATTTTATATACATATCTTTATTATTCAAATCGGAAAAGATTTAATTAAAATCGTATGCCACATAACACATTGGATTTATTGCTAAACGACATGATATCAGTTGCTTCAAATAAATTGATGGAAATCATATCGTCTGAATAATGCTATCTCCATGAAAGGTTTGGCGATATTTTCTTCAATTTAGAGATAACTTAAAAAATCGCCAAATTTATCGCCAAGTGGGACTGTAAAACTGATAGTCCCATTTTGCGACAAATTGACGAAACATCATCATAATATTATCCCCTAACAAAACACAATTAATTTCATTTATTAAGCGCAATTTTATCAATTTCATGACATTTTTATAGATTCACAAACATTTTTATCAATTTGGTGATATTTTAAAAATTCGATAAATGTGTTACTAAGTAGGATGGATAGACTGATCCACAAATGCTACCGAAACATCATTTCAGTACTGTCTTCTAAAAAAAACGAATTTAATTTCATTGATTTGCGTCGTTTTTAGCAATTTAGCGATATTTCCGTCAATTTGGCAAAGTTTAAGAAAAGTTGCCAAGTTAGCGATATTCCGCCAAGTTCGTAGTTCTGAAACTGCAGATCTGAAGAGTAAAACATCCTGATCCCGTTTGTATATACTAAATGCAAACACTAAAATTGTATTAGAAGATATACCCTTTCTACTCTTTTTCTGTTTCAACAATCGGATAAATGAATTTATTGGTAAACACAATATGAGTTTATTAGCTAAACACAATATAAGAGCTTAAAAACTCTTTGTCAAATGAAAGTGATGTACGCAGCCCATAATTAATATAATTAAAAGAAAAATCAAACCGTTCATTTACAAAATATATTTTTACATCTATTTATTTATTATTCAAATAGAAAAAAATAATAACAAATATTAAGAAACACATTTAATTTAATTGCGTTGCTGAGCAACATAATATAATAAAGAATCTTCCTCATAAACTGCGAAATTAAATAACCATTTTGATCTCTTCCCCATAAAATGCAAAAATAATAACCATTTTGATTTCTTTATACTTTCCATTGTTTAGTAAATGCTTGACCATGGAGTTAGATTTTCCATTTAAATTCATGTTTCAAACAATTCATGCTTTCAGATAGTGACTAATTAATGCAAAAATCCTGCACTAAGCTCAGAAATGAAGTTTTAATTCACGTTGACGTTTTAAACAAACGATTTTCATCCTTTCCGTTTGGATAAACCACGGAGTTAGAGAGTAGATCTCCTAGGATAAAGTTCCGTTTTTCATTAATATCTCGACAACTCCTGGTATTAGAAACTCGAAACTTGGGCAAAATTTATGGGGGGCTATTTTAAGGCTACTCACAAAATTTCATTAAATTCGATTCAGCCGTTCTCTCGTGATGATGAGACAAACGAAATATTCGTTTTTCACTAATATCTCGAGAACCACTGGTTGTGGAAACTCCAAACATGGACTAAATTTTAAGTGGGGCTATTTCTAGGCTACCCACAAAATTTCATCAAATTCGGTTTAGCCGTTCTCCCGTGATGATGGGACAAACAGACAGACAGACAAACAGACAGATTTTCAATTTTATTTATATAGATTAATAAAGTAAATAAAATGGAAGAAGGAGGTGTATAATGTTCTAATAGCTTCATTTATGCCCTTATTATTGGTTAATTCATTAATTAAAAGTTAATACATATATAAATAGATTTTGGCAACACGTTCACGAAAAACTAAAACAAAATAATTTTTAAAACTAAAAAAAAAAAATTAAATAAATAAATAACTCCATTCGACTTGAAAAATAGTATATTTTTGGTCTAAAATAAAAAATAAGTGAAAAAAATAATATATTTATTATTATCAATGAGTACATAATTTATTAGTAAGTTTTAATCAAAACGAATTCACACCATTGTTAAGGAATTATCGTGAGCCGTTTTTAATATATTAGATTCTTTTTCCACAGAGTACGCAATATCTCTCGGAACAAGGAAGGCCTATGAAATTTTGTCTACTAATTTTATAAGATTTTTAACATTTTGATCAAATTATATGAAAACTCTAATTTTTGTAATTTTTCCCGACACTGTCAAAATATGCTAATTTGTAGTGAATATTATGTATTGGGCATGTCAGAAGATGTTTTGTGCATTGTATTAAATTATGGAGTTACTAAACAATCACTTAAAATTAAGTTACTTAAAAATTTAAAAACGTATATTAATTATAAGTCCCCCCCCCTAAAAACATAGATTATTCCCCTTTTCGATTTATTTGACAAGAATAAAATTTCTCGTGTGCAACATTGTAGTTCTTGCCTACATAAAATTGTATTTGAAAGCATTTTATTTAATCAGCTTTTACGAATAAAAAATCTCTGCAATGGAAATTATTAAAAAATACACATTGATCTTTTGAAAATCCAGCTGGTTTCTCGAAAGGGGTACCCATATGGGATAGTCAACAATCTCATTCGCTACATTTTTAAACAATGATAGTAATAGGGTTTTGTAAAATTACAGGTTAAATTGAAGCATTTAAATTAAAATGTTGATCTGTAATTGTATGAAAAGACATGCAACCGTACTTATTGCTGGGGCATTCTTTCCTGAAAATTGAAAATCTCTATTTTAAACATTGTAAATTTATTTTAAAACAATCTTAAAATATTGTTTAAAGTTGAGCTCTTCTCGTTAGATGGAGCTACCATTTTCCTTAAATTCTCGCGAATTGGACTTTCCTTGTGACTTTAATTCATGTCTCTCTTCTTTTAGAGCTAATATTTTTAAATTCGTTCAAATATTTAAAACAAAATGTAGTATTAAAACCAAATACTTTCCATTATGCAACTGTACTGAGCTAAAACATTTATTTTTTTTCTCGTCGTTTAAACACTTGTAGTAGGTAGGTGGACATTCTAGCTACGTATGGCGCCACTGCAATTTTATTTTACTTGAAAACTTCTTAGATTTTGGTCATTATGCTATGTTAATGATAAGATGTTGCTCCCTTTGTTTAATTTGTTTACTTATTTTCCATTCCCATACAATGCCTGGGCTGGACTTTATATTTCTCTATATGTATAGAATTGATGTTCAGAAAGTGTACTTTGATTGTCTGTTAATTGTTCTGGTTCCTGATGAGAAACAATTTTTCTTCATGCAATCAAATATCTATTTCTTCAATAGTTTTCTTGTAATTTTTCAATATTTTTCTTGTGCTTTTTCATGTTCTACTTGAATTTCTTTGTATTTTTGGGTGGAGATTTATGTTCTACTTGAATATTTTTTGTATTTTGGATTGATGGGCTGTGCAATTTCTCTCAATAATGCTGTTGTTAACTATATATTTTTTTAACTGAAAAAGTTCCCCTTGTTTGAGCTTTCCAATAATTAATAGGCTGAAATGCATGAATTGTAAAAGGCGCAAATTTTTTTTATCCGATTTATGTAAGACGTCTAATAAAACAAGCATTTAATATAAACTCAAAAACAATGTACTCAATTTGTTCGAGTGATATAGCATTGGGAAATTTCCAATTAGAAAATAGAATTTCCAATATCTTTAACAGTTTATGATAATGATGTGTAAACAATGATGTCCATACATCTCGGGTTAAAAAGTATTTACAAAGCATTCACTGAAAATAATGATATTAGTGAGTTTATATTTTTAACGTTTACACTTATCAAAGCCATTACATATGTAGAGAACGGCTCATGTTAGCATTGAAAAATAACGCCTTTCCTTTTTAAATTAAAATAATAACATATTAATTACATAATACAATATTAGCTTATTTTTGTAACATATTTATACGTAAATATGTTTTTATAACTTTTTTCTATTTTTGAAATAAAATTTTTGGAAAACAGAGGGACTTTCCTTGGCCCAAAATGCAAAATTTCATTTGATTTTCTTAATTTGTTCGTGCGCATAAGCAAACACATAGACATTATTGTAAAAATGATTGAGTTACATTCACGGGTGCACGAAAAATATACGTAGATCTATCAAAGGTAAAGAGACAGATTTTTGACCCTATCACTATACTTTCACTTTATATATACTATATATTGTAAGAAGACTAATAAAACATGCATTTAATTTAAACTCAAAAATAAATAATTCATTTTATGCTATTTTATTATAAAATAAACATTATATCGACTTAAAAACGAATTTCTTTTTTTAGAATTGCATTAATCCAATTGAGCTAAAAATCTGTCATTAACGGTTTTGTAATATTCAATCTGTTATCTCACGGACATTAAGAAGTCTTAGCATTTCGAATCAATCTCTAAGTTTATAAGAGTTACTAAGAAGAAAACCCCTTATCTTGAGCTCATACGTCTTGCTACAAAACGGAAAGCCATTGCAATCTTTAGCCTTGGTCAGCGCTAGGAGAAATGGTCGGTCATGGGAATTGGAAAGAACTGCTCAATAAATCTTTCAAAAAATATAGCTTTTATCTGATGCTATATGTTCAATTCTCAGCGGGCTACCATTCTCAGAAATAACATTACAGGTTCCCTCGTAGCCAGAGACAGCTTAGAGAGCGTTTTGCATCAGCCATCTTAACTTTTTCCCTGTTGGCATCGGCGATTTTTCACGACAGAATATTTCAAAAATTTATTCTTTGACTGCGTGATACTGTATTGAAGTGCTTGCGCTTTGCGTCCTAGGCAATATCAGAAAATATTCGCATGGAAGTGATAAAAACGCAATATACGCTGAATATTTAACCTATAAAGTGTTTCAAAATATATTTGTAAAACATATGTTTGAATCACATAATTCACAACCACATAATTCATAAAATACTAATGTAATTGAAATCGTTCTCGTTTCTATCAAATTCGGTTTTCAGGCTTACACTGACCACTGAATTAAAATATTCAACGTTTGACTGAACTAAACCTTTACTATGTATATAAGGAATGCTATGTATTATACTATGGATATAAAGAAAGTAATAAATCACAGGAGAGTTCAAATTGAATCAGCTTCTTCTAGCCTATTTCTTTAGCATAAGATCGCAGTTTTAATATTTATATTGTATATTAATTTAACAATATGTTCACTGTTTTGAATATTATTACTTTCCTTATATACATAATGTATAAGGAAAGTATTGTGACGGGGTCGAAATTTCGAATTCGAGTTTTCGACGGGAGAGCACGTTTCAAGCATCCCTGATCACGAATCAAACATTTTTGAAGTGATGTGTGTG
Source organism: Amaurobius ferox (assembly GCA_951213105.1). Taxonomy (NCBI): domain Eukaryota; kingdom Metazoa; phylum Arthropoda; class Arachnida; order Araneae; family Amaurobiidae; genus Amaurobius; species Amaurobius ferox. The sequence continues at coordinate 70,693,587 of OX578154.1, forward strand.
TGTGTGAAAGTGTGTGTGTGTGTGTGTGTGTGTGTCAGTGGGTCTGTGGAGACGATAACTGACGAACGAATGGACCGATTTGAACCAAATTTGGTACAAAAATCACAATCCGTAAACACTGGAAGCCTATTGTTTTTATACGCAATCGAATGTTCAGAACCCCCCTAAATTTTCGAATGAAATTTTGAAAAAATCGTCACAAAATCAAAACCACTAATAAAGTTACGCAAATAGACATTTCTTATGTAATTTTTCATTAGAAAACGATTGACATAAATTTTAGAACGCTAACACGAGCCGTTTTTGAGATATTGTACATTTAAAAAAAAAATATCAAAAAGTCAAATAAAATAAAATAAAAAAATTCCTATTGATAAACATGTTCACTTTTCATATGTAATACCACGCGATAAATTGGGTGACATCATTCTCGTGGATCTAGCTCGTTCCATTCATGAAAAAAGATACTCTGAGTAACACTTTTGTATTTGGACGCCAATAGTCATTTATCGGCTGTAAGAATAACTTATTTCTTAGTGCATAACGCTTGGCGAGATTTTGGCGACGAATTTGGCGGAATGTCGCCAACTTGGCGACTTTTTGAAATGTTGCCAAATTAACGAAAATCTCGCCAAATGGATAAAAATGACGCTAAATCAATGAAAATGACGACTAATTGTCGAAAATTCAATGTCTTGGAAAGAATATTCGTATCTACTATAAGAAAAACCTATTTTTTTACTGTAAAAGTAGTAAATTCATTACATTATATAAGGAAAGTCATGTGTTGCCCACATCAGATTTTTTTTAAAATGCAGTAACTACAAATTTAAATTTTCTGATACATACATAATAACTGTAAATCGTGTTTTACAACATTGTTGACCTTTTAGCACTGAAGAAAGTTCAAATTGAATGAACTTATACTGTTCAAATTTTTAAAATAAGATTGTTGTTTTAATGTTTATAATGCTTGATATCTTGATTAATTACTTAACAATATTCCCAATTATAGCGGTTACTCATCATTTAATTTTATTATATAGCTCTTTAATTATTATTATTAATTATGTGTATATGTAAAAATAAAAAATATTAAAATAACACTAACAATTGAAAAATAAAAATTAGAGAATACGGATCATAAATATTTATTATTTTGAAAATTATTTTCGCTAAAAATATGCAATTTTAGCCAGTTTGTAGCAACGACTTTAAGCCCATTTTTGTGGTGTTAATTGCATACTCTTTTTTTCATTTCTCCTGTGCTCCTATTTATTATAGTAAGAATTTTCATCTGTGATTCATATTTATTCTATTTACCCTTAGCATTCTATTTACCCTTATTATATCCTAATTATGGCTGCCTGTCTTCAACACTTACTCCCTGGGTTGAGTTTCAGTGGAAGCCCCTTCAACTCTTAGTTTTCCTTTAAATCCGTTGATTATTTTTCCTCTCTTTCTCCTGGACACTACTCAACCCTCTGTCATTCAATCTCAACTGTTAACCTGCTAAACACGTGGTTCTAGAAATCCTGCCACATGGTAATACTTGACTCTTAATAATTTTTCACTTTCAATCCTCTATTTTTGCTTGATGGAAAGGGTTGTGGTATTTATAGTAACTAACTATTGCCATATCCGAAACAAGCATTTCCTTGGGTTAATTTAGGTTGGGTACTTAGGCCTGAAGAAGAATCTAATCTGAATTAACCTCCAACTTAAGTCCAATGCTATTCATTTCCTTTTTTTCGACATGGTGACCATGTTTTAACTGCATTGGTTAATTCATTGTTTTGTCATTAATTACTTGGTATCTATTTCCTTTAATTCCATTTTTCTAATATATGTAAAAGTTTTGATTGTAAAATTTTGATCATAATTCTTTCGACTTAAATAGAATTGATTGTTTCTGCTCATAGTTTTGTAGGTCACGTGAAAATTTTCAGTGGCAATATTATTTTGAATTTTATAGTATGTGCATGATTTAACACACACACACATATATATATATATGTATCAAACTTATGAAATAAGATGAAACGAGAGACAAAATATTTCGGGATTTATTCGCGAGAGAACTGGAGTTAAATGCTGCAAAATTCAATATAATGCTGAATTTCGCAACATGCCTCTTTTCGCGATGACAGTCATAAAGAAGGAAAATTTGATTACGCGTTGCTTTCTTTGCTTTCCACATCCGTAGTAGATTCCGGTTCCGATAAATCTCCGATAACTACCGTTGCCATCCCCCCAACCACAAAAGCAGCCACAACAACAAAGAGCTAAAAGTTTTAGGAGCGGTCAACGTATGTGTTAATGAGATAGCTAACAGATAAGACTCCGTTGACCTAAAGCTGGGCTAAAGATCAGCAAGCAAGGATTGCCATCTTTGACCACGTGAAAAGTCTGACCGTTTGATAATTAGACAAAATCTATGTTGTAAAGAAATTGCACTCTTATTTATTGATTAATTTTAATATTTTAACACAAGGCAATTATGTAGTTTTGTTCAAGGCAAACTTTATTAATATAGTTCCATTTCTTAATTTTTATTGAATTCATAGTTCTGTATTGTTTTTTTGGGGGGGGACGTAATATAATATTTTTGTACATTGTTAGAATTATTAATTTATTTATTTTATTTATTATTTATTTTAATTCGGAATGTGCATGCGCCTCCTGAAAAAATTGCCTATTTTCGGCTTCTATTGTTTAATTTCAATTTTTTTTTTATCTGTATTATGAAGTTCATTTTAATAATAATCATTGAAAAAATAAGTTTTCACATCTTAAGAACAATGGAAGTGCATAACCAAGAGGTGATGAGTGAGAGCTGGAGATGAATTTAGGCAATAAATGTTTTAAATTAATAATTAAAATATTTTCTCTTGTAAAACCGAATAAATGAAAATTAGTGAAAGGTATATGAGTTGAAAACGTCTTCAGGGGCACATTCTTACAGATATACTGAAAATGTCAATGTTTCTATTATTGCATAAACCACATGGTTAAAAAAATACTTGTAGACAAATTAGAGATAGAGAGAGACAGAGGAGATATATATATATATAATATATATATATATATTTATTTATTTTATATCTATTTTTATTATATATATATATATATATATATATATATTTATATATATAATAAAAAGTTAACATAAATTTAAGCTAATAGGCCTATCTATGCATTAATAACTTGCGTCCTAAGTTCATTACCATTTAAAACTTATAATAATATAATAATTTCGATAAAGGGGATTTAAAACAACAAAATCTAAAAAAGTGAAACTATGATAGCAAAGAAGTATATATTCACACACACACACACACGCACACACATACGCTCACACACGCACACACATGTATATATATAAATATATAAATATATATATATATATATATATATATATATATATATATATATATATATATATATATATATATATATATATATATATATATATATATGTGTGTGTGTGTATTTATATATATATAAATATATATATATATATATAATATATAAAAAGGAAAATGGAAGTAATTAAAGATTTTGAAGTGTTATAGCATATATGCGCAAAGCAGCTATAAATACTATACACGATATAAATATAAAAAGAATTTTAGAATGGAAAAAGAAGGAAGGCTTAGCGAGAAGCTTACTTAATGGCGGTCTTAAGGTCACACGCTTACTTAAGGTCACAACCCCTTACCGCCATTAAGTAAGCTTCTCGCTAAGACTTCCTTCTTTTTCCATTCTAAAATTCTTTTTATATTTATATATATATATATATATATATATATATATATATATATATATATATATATATATATATATATATATATATATATATATATATATATATATATATATATATATATATATATATATATATATATATATATATATATATATATATATATATATATATATATATGTGTATATATATAAATATATATATATATGTATATATATAAATATATAAATATATATATATATATATATATAAATATATATATATATATATATATATATATATATATACATATATATATATATATATATACATATATATATATATTGTTCTTTTGTTCTTTATATATATATATATATATATATACATTTTGTTCTTTTCAATAATTATATATTTCAAAGTAATAAATTATACTTACAAGTCTCAGGAGTTCCACAAGGTGGCTGTAGTAGCAGTATGTTAGCTAATTTATACTTATATCTTTATGAAAAATCCTTTACTTCAACAGTTTATTAAATTTACAGTTATGTTGATGATCTGATTTGTTTAATATTTACTGATAATTATGTCATAGATATAGATTTCTATCCGGATAATTTGGAATTAATACCTAATGAAACTGCTATTAGTAAAAATATTAATTATTTGGATTTAAATATAATTATAGAACCTACTAATGGGATAGATAATAATTTATATAATAAAAAATATTTTTTATATTCAATATTAATAAAATATTGCCTTTTAATTCCTACAACTCGATTCAATTGTTTAGAAATATCATACTTAATCAACTTTTTAGAATTTGTAGATTATCAGATAAAAAAATGTATGTTTTGCACATTAATAACCTCAAAATTACCAGTAAATTAGATGCATATCCAGCATATTTATTAAATGGTATATTTAATAAGTTTCGATTAGCCTAAAATTCTTAATAATCTCTCCTTAGTATCTTATTTTAGCCATACATCTACATTCTCTTGAATATATATTACAATATATTTTCATCCTTTTATTTTGCAGCTTTTAATGTAGAATATCACATTTTATTGCCTTTACGCAGTACTGTTTTCTATTACTCAATTTGGCAACAGTAGATCACTTCTTTAAACTTTCGCGAATGGCAACATTGTTCTTGTCATTTATTGCTCGTCATGGTTGTACATTTGAGGTGTATTTTAAGGTATTTATGTTTCCTATCTATTTTTTTAATCTTTATGCTTGTCGTCCAAATAACATAAGTTTATAGATAAAATATTTCTTGTGTTTCAGAAACAAGCATTTTTGTGTTCATTTCGATCAAATATTTGAACTTGAAAAATAATTTTTTCGAAATGAACAATTCTTAAGCCTAGGGTTTTTCCACGTGAAAGCCTTAATACTTGATATTTTTTGTATTCCTATTTTCGATTCCACACCATTGATATTTGTTGATTATCTTTAGCTTAATGACCTGTAATATGTATTTTAATTTCATCATTATGGTTGAATTTCATTTTATTTCATTATATTATGTAGGCAAATTTTAAGATAGTTAGTGTATTATGAGTTATTACTTCCATTCTACCATTCGATATACAATTTTAATATTATATATATATATATATATATATATATATATATATATATATATATATATATATATATATATATATATATATATATATATTATATATAATTGTAATTGAATTAATTATTGTAATTGAATTAAGGTGCATTCTTGGCTAAAGAGTCTCTTTTTTTTAATGCAAGTGCCTTTATTTTGGGGAAATAAGGGTTACTATCTTTCCCTTTTACATGATGTCTTATTATAAAAAATTAGCGACTGGCAACTGGATGCTTTCTGACATCCAAGCTCGGTATTCGAGAACTTGTTGGGGTTCTCCTAGATCGTTATCCAGCTACCAACAATATCCTTTATCCTCTATGACTATTCCATCTTCATTCGGTACATCCAGCCAGTATTCTTTGTTCACTTCATATAACTTTCAATCGTACAGCCATGCATCACTAAATAACACACTTAAATTTAAATCTTGTAATTCTAATAGATGTAAAACTTGTCCGTTTGCTAATAGTAATCAGATCAATTGTAACAATAATCTTGTCTTCTGTAAAACATATAATTGTATCTACCAAATTGAATGTAAAAAATGTAATATGTCATATATAGGTCAAACCAGCAACCCTCTGCATCTCCGAATTAACGTACACAGGAATCACATAAAATTTTTTTCAAATAATGCAACTTCCTTTAATGAATCAAAATTTGAATACGAACATTTTTCTAAACATGGGTTCGACAACATTGAAATTAGTATTCTGTGTATTCAAAAAAATTACTATGACAGATTGTTTCTTGAAAATGAATTCATTTGTGCACACAAAACCATTTTTCCATATGGACTCAATCAAATATTTAACCATCATAATATAGTTAAAAAGTCCTTTAATTCTCCTAATGAAGACCATACTATTTATAATTCCTTCAACAATCATAAAAGTAAATCAAAAAGAACTAAAAGAGCAAGTAAATATAATAAAAAATTGCCATCATTATCTGAACTAAAAAATGCCATCCTTCAGCAACATGCAAATTTTAAAATTACTTTTGATTGGAAACAATGTAAAAACTGGATTTTCGCAATTAAAAAACAGCAATTAAATATGGTATATAACCTTTTTCTAAGTACTGCATTTGATAACGTTCATTTTAAACATTTATTCTATGATTTGCTCATTACCAGAAGTAAAAATCTTAATAGTTATTTATATGTCACAGACTTAAACTTTAATGACGAATCAAAACAAAATACTAAAATAAATGAATATTGTACCTTGAATTTTACTAATTCTGTATTAAATAATCTGAAGATAAATAATTTTTTAAAATCGGTTTCCAATTACTTTCCAGTCAAACATGTAAATCCTAAAATTGCATATAAATATGATAAACCGCTAGGACGTTATATTTTCAACTATAATCAAATTGCCAAATCAGTAGATATTAATCAAAACTATGAATTGGATAAAGAGTCATATTGCCACTGTCATTTAGAAAAATACAAAGACTTCGTAGAGAAACACCATGGGCATGTTATAACGGGAAATCTAAATATTATTAATTATGATGCACTAAGATCACTGATGTTACTGGGTACTAAGTACCGTATACCTACTAAATTTAAACATAAATTAATATGTAAAGGTTTATTTCTTGATTTAAATAAATTTATCTATAAAATCAGTTATAAATATCAAATCCCTGTAGAAGCCTTTAAACCTTGGAGAGTCTTAATAGAGCAATACTTAAATCATTATATATATAATCAGAAAATTAATAATTCATATAAACTTAATTCAATTAAAAATGATATTAAAGAAATACAAAATGATTTTGTCATTACATATGTCGATTCGATAAGGCAAGTGGAAACTACTCAATTATATGTAAATATTATTATAAAAATACCCTTCAGTCACACTTACTTAATAATCATATCTATAATTTACATAAAACTAACCTTAAAATCTTATACAATAGAATATCAGCCAAATATAAGCAAATCCATCTAAAAAATAGTTGTAATAACATTCCATATATTGTTTTAGTACCCAAGTTTCATAAATCCCCTGTTGCTTTTCGAACCATTACCAGTGGGCATAATTCTTACATTACTAATGCTGGAAAATTATTATTAAAGATATTACATGAAGTATCCTCGTTAGATGAAATCTCAAATAATTGTCATATTGTAAAAAACAGTTTTGAAGTAGTTAAGAAATTGAAAACTCTTACTAATATTCGTAGTATTTATACCTTTGATTTCAAAGACTTGTTTAATAATATTAATATAGATGATCTGTATAGAATTATTTTAGGAATTTTTGAAAAATGTAATATCAACCTAAAATATTCAAATTTTCTTTTTAAAAAATTACTTAACTTCACTCTTTATGAGAATTATATTCAACATGGTGGTACTATTTTTAAACAACAGGTTGGTATCCCACAAGGGGTGTGTGCCTCATCATTGTTAGCTAATCTGTATTTATTCTTCTATGAATAAAACATTAATTCAAGCTTGCATAATATGCACATGTTTAGATATATAGATGACATTTTATGTGTATCCCCAAATAATAATATCCCTATAGTATTAAACTTTTATCCAAAAAATTTACAATTAAATGCAAGTAATAATGACACAAATGTTGCAAACTTTTTAGATTTAAATTTAAATTTACAAAATTGTAATATGGTTATAAACTTGTATGATAAAAGACAGGATTTTAAATTTAATACATCAAAAATTCAACATTTTGACTCTTGTCTGCATATATCTGTATTTAGAAATATTATAATAAACCAGGCTCTTAGAATCAATAAAATTTGTGATGAATATTATAAATTAGCGCACTTTATGGAATTATTGAGTACAGCGACTAATAATGCATATCCCCCCAATTTTGTTATTAAAATTATCAACTCAGTGTATCAAATTTCACTCGATAACATCCTAGAAAACATTCCCAATTATAGTGACTAACATACAGGAGAGAGAGAGAGAGAGAGAGAGACAAAAAAAAAAAAAAAAAAAAATATATATATATATATATATATATATATATATATATATATGTGTGTATGTTATATATAATTATTTATTAATTATATAAATAAATAAAAATGAGAAATAATAAACTAAGTCAAAAACATTAGAAAAATCAAAAAATCGGAAAATAAGATGCATTAACATTAATGTTTTGAATTTTATTTTCGCAAAAAAATGTAACTTTTGTCAGTATTGAAACTACGTTTTGTGCGCCCATATAATGGTGTATAGTGGCATTCTCGATTATCCAGTTTTCCTATGAATTACTTGTTTAGTAGGAATTTTCATCTATGATTCATATTCATATTCAGTTCTGCATGTTTGGGAAGTTGTATTCTGAATTGCTTGTCCAGTCTCCAGCTTAGACTCACTGGACGGGTTTGGGAGTATTTCCGTGAACGTTCGTACTGCCTCCCTGGTAGAATTTCGACTTGTTCATTCCGAGGCTTCTAGATTAAGGTTTTGAGGTTGATCGTGTATACACGTGGTAGAAGAGGAATGGTTCATGCCGCATGGTAATACAAATTTCTTAATGTATCCTTTTTTCATTTTTTCATTTTTTGATGCCTGTAGTCTGAGTTTAAGCATTTATAGTAATGTGCTATTGCTTAATCTGAAACAGGCATTTGTTTGGGTTAATTAGAATTAAATACTCAGACCTGAAGATGAATTTAATTCTGATTAATCATCGAATTTGGGAAGGTACTGTTCTTTTCTCTTATCGGCATTATGGCCGTGAATTTGCTTCTATGGTGATGTTAATATTACTTGAATTGTATTTTTATTTTTTTTTTTATTTTTACATAATTCTTATTATTACATTTCAAATATATATATATATATATATATATATATATATATATATAATAAAAGTTTGAAAGCCCAATGAAAGAAAAGTGAGAAGCTGTAACTCGAAAAAAATAGCTTTCTAACAAGCTTACAAAATAAAAGTATAAATCAGCAAATCTTCAATCAAATGGAAAAAAATACAAATTTCGAATCATCAAGTTAAAGAAAATTATCAAAAATCAATGGTATGGAATATATATATATATATATGGTATATATATATATATATATATATATATATATATATATATATATATAATAGAAGTTTGAAAATCCAATGAACGAAAAGTAAGAAAATGTAACACGATAAACCTAACTTTTTATAACACCCACAGAATAAAATATAATACAGCAAATCATCAATCAAATGGATAAAAAATACAAAACACAAGCTATCAAGTTACAGAAAATCAACCAAATTAAAAGGTATGGAAACAAAAAAAGAAAAACTTAAACTAAATTCAACTATCTAACTGGCTTACAAAACAAAAGTAAAAATCAACTAATCCTCAAGCAAATGGAAAAAAAAAAATAAATAAAATAAATATCGAATCAACAAGTCAATGAAAAATATATAATACAAAGGTATGGAATGGAAATAAGTATAACAAACGAAATCAAGCCTTACACGTGGACGAGGCTCTAAGCCTAAATCATGAATTGTTAACCTCTACAAAAATCTAATCATGTCCAAGTTTTTTGTAGAAGCAAACACAAAAATGTATGTTTCTGAAGAAATAGATAGATTAAATCTATAAACTATTTCATATATATATATATATATGTATATATATATATATATATATATATATATATATATATATATATATATATATATATATATATATATATATATATATATATATATATATATATATATATATATATATATATATATATAAATATATATATATATATATATATATATATATATATATATATATATATATAAATATATATATATATATATATATATATATATATATATATATATATATAAATATATATATATATATATATATATATATATATATATATATGGGCTGTAAGTTTAAGGCTAGAATTGTGTGTATCTTCCTTCATAGATGGACGAATTTAAAAGTAAATAATTTAAAATTGATTAAAAAAATAATGTTTTATGAGATGCTAAAAATTTTATTTTAATTATAAAGTTATTATTGTGAAGCTATTATTCCATTCACCGCTCGTAGGAAAGAACATTTTTTCATTTTTCTGGTTGTGTTTTTCTGTGACCACATTTTTTATTGTTAATGAACCCATTTGTGTGAAAATTGCTCAAAGGACCTTTTACACATTAAATAACCCAAAAACATATTCGAATATAAAAAGCTCCGAAGTTCAACGTTGAAGAACCTGATTTATCCCTGTAGTGAATATCATGGTTGAACTTAGCTTGAATGCCGCCAATAGATAGACGAAGAGACACTTTCTTTTATTATTACACATATTATAGACTAGCATTTATTGGGGTATGTTTACAGTACACAAAATGACAATTATTAATATCACATATTGTCAGTAATTCATAAACGAAATTATATTTAACCTATCATAAATACGTCATACTCAAACTTCTCGCAATTTCAATTTCATTACATTGCATCCGATTTGCATGATCATTAACGTACTGTAGTAAAATAAAACAAGAAAGATCAATCATGCATAAAGAATTGATTATAACACTTTCCAACTTAATTTTATTTAAACATCTATAAAATGCAATACATTCCCTGGTAATATTTTTAAAATTATCGCAATATTACATTAATATATTATATTTGAAAACTTAAAACTTCATCGAAAAAAATGAACTTCATTCAAATGACGTCATTGAAATATAAATTGCCTGGTTTAAACATCTCTAAAATGCGATACATTCCTCGATAATATTTTTAAAATTATCATAATACTACAATAATTTATTATATTTGAAAACTTCATCAAAAATAGATGAAATTTATTCAAATGACGTCATCGAAATATAACACGTCTGGCTCCCTCTATAAAAGCAGCATTTCATTCATAAACTTTTTCCATTCATTTCATTCATCACAATACTATAATAACTTATTTTATCTAAAAACTTAAAACCATGGAGATACAAGTAATTAAACTCTGTGCTTATAACGTCATCGAAAAAATCATCTGCTTCGCTGTGTAAAATAAATGAATATTTCATTCATATCAGCTATATTGCAGACTCCATGAGCTAAATAATTTTGCGTTCAGAAATGCAGCAATTCTTATACAACTCAATCTACATCTTTTGTAATTATATTTTTCATAAGTGAAAATTAGGCTTCGTTGTAGAAATAATCAAAGTTGGATGATCATTTAAACTCAAATATATTGTAATTGCGTCGTTTCAGTATGTAGATTCACAGAATTTAAGCAAACATAAAGCAGTTTGAGGACGGATACAACACTAAATATGAATTAAAAAGAACTTTAAAAATCACGATTTTGACACAAGATGGATGCCATATTTTATTTTGAAGTAGGTCACGTGATCTATTCATATAATGGTTACGTGGTCTCTTTATATAAAATGTGTAATTATTATAATTTTTATTTAAAAAACTACTGAATATATTTCGTTGAAATTTTTTTTATATATTTTATGGGATAATTTGAATATTTCCTAAAATTTTTGAAGCAATTTGTGAATTTTAAATCCGCTTCAAAAATATTTGAAAAATTAGGTCCCATAGGGTTCAATGTATTTAACTTTTTCAACCCGGATTCAATCCAAAACTAATTGGGTGATATTATTCATTTATATTCTCATAGATCCCACTGACCGTCTGAACAACATACTAAAATTTCATTTTGATAAAGTCATTTTTACGGCAGTTATCGCGTTAACGGGCAGACAGGCAGACAGACAGAATGAACAAAGTCATAAACACTTTTCAAGTATGTTGTAAAGTGTTAAAAACCTGATGTGGGCGACATATGACTTTCCCTACAGACTTAAATTCATAATCCAGTAAATTAAGTTTAATTGTTCAAACAGACACGGATACTTACTTGATATTATATCCAATTTGCAGTTTTAATAAGAATTCTCTTTCGCTAGGCAACTTAACATGTTTTAAAACGTCGCCATCTCCTCAATATTCCAAAAATTTAAATGCCTCGAAAACATTTTGTCTTGGAATAATAGGGGTTGGTCTTATTCGTTTCGCCGTCAAAAATTACGTGAAAAAAGGTTATTCAATTAATATACTGGTATTTAAGCATATTTAGTCTTTTATTTCAGATTTCAACGATTTCTTGAAAAAAGGCTAGTTTTATTTATTCTAGTTATATTTATTCCAAAATCTAATCGGTAAAAAGATAATCTACAATTAATTTTTCCATGAAATTTCAAGAAATGCTATCGAATAATTTTTAACTACAGTAAAAAACATCTTCAACTCTTCAAAACTCCAAAAACCTTAATATCTCGATAATGGCTCATCACAGAGTAACGAGGTTGATTTTATTCGCTTTATCGTTAAACATTTCATATAAAGCAAGTATTTAATAAATTCATTTCAGCATATTTAGTCCTATACTTCAGATTTTGGAGATTTGCGGGCGATTTTGAAAAGAAAAGGCAGGATCTATTTTTCCGAATCATATCAAAATTTAATCAGTATTAGAGTAACCAACAAGTGACTCTCCTACCAAATGTTGTGATATTTCACCCATTAGTTTTTTCGTTAGAGTGGATACATTGCACAGATATACACATACACACACACACAGATACACAGGCACACATATACATAGACACACACAAAGACGTCACGTTAAAAATGGGTTTTTCGTATTCTAGAGTGCTCGAAACGTGTTGATCCGTCGAAAACTCGAGTTCCCATTTTCGACACGATTCCAATATTTTCCTTATATATTACCATGTGTTGCAGGTAATACAGGAATTATTTACGACGTGATTGAACGCATGATTATTTTAGACGCATCTAAAGAAAACAAAGCTGTAAACGTATAGTTGTCAAAATGCAGCAAAAGTAATGGACACAACAATGCACTGATAAGGTACTCGTTTTAGATTTTAAAAATGTGTTGCATTAGAACTTATAGTTGTTTGATTACTATATAGAATAATTTGATAATATAGGTGAATTTAAAATTCAATATAGGTGAATCAGTGTGAATCGATATAGTAATCATGAAACTACAGGTGAATAAAATTTAATGCTTTTAACATGTGATAGGAACCACAAACAAATTGTGTTGTAAGAGTTCTTAGCGGGCTTTGCCCGCTAGCGGTCCTTAAATGTAGCAACCAGTTTTTACAGCAATCATTTTTTGGCAAGTTCTGCGCCCTATCAGAAGGCGCAAAAGTCGCAAAGTAACAAAAGTGGATCGAAGTTTATTGTGAGTAGGTCGAGTGGGTCCATTGCAAAATATACATTATAACGTGAAAATTGCATCAAAATTGGAGCAAGAGTCGCTAAGATAGATAAAAAGGAAGATTTAAAAAAGGAGCCCTAGCAAATGCCCTCTTGCCACCTTTTACCAGGGTAGCTCCCTCCATTAAGAGTGAAAATAAAAGCCACTGGGAAACGTAAATTTTGTTATAGAAAATTATACTACTCCGGCTATAATCAGGGCACACGTCTTAAATAGACAGGATTCATTTAAGGATCGTGTTTACACCTTCACGCTTATTTAGAAAAGGCTGTTTACTCTTACTCGATAATGGGAACGTTCCAAACTGAAGCGGTAACAGATGAGGATTTTTTTTTCCGCACTTGCGCTGTGCGAAGCTGAAATGAAATTTATTGAATCCTTAATTTAATTATAAAAAATGTACTAATAATGAGACAACAAAAACAGTTTTATAGATCTAAAGAGTAAGGTTTCACGGGGCCAAATTTTGAAGACCGTACATCGAATACTCTGCATTTCGGGACAGATTTAATATGAGCAATACGAAGAATGCATGAAAAGTAATTTCATACCATTTTAGAAATTTGTATGAAAAGACTATCAATTTTTTTAAATACGCCTTCTAGAGGGTTTTGGAAATTCATCTGTCTCCTGTTCAAACAAACAAGGAATACCAATTATGCATAAAGCATTGATTATGAAAGACTTTCCAACTGCAATGCAATTTTATTTAAACATCTCTAAAATGCGATACATTCAGCGGTGATATTTTTAAAATTATCAAAATACTACACTAATATATAATATTTGAAAACGTTATCGAAAACAATGGATTTATTCAAATAACGTCATCAAAATACAAATCGCCTAGCTCTCTATATAAAAGCAATGAATATTTCATTCATAAACTTATTTCCATTCCATTCATTCAGCAGCGATATTTTTAAAATTATTACAATAGTACAATAATTTATTTTATTTAAAAATTTAAAACCATGGAGGCAAAAGTATTTTCTAACTCCGTGCTTAAAACTCCATCGAAAAACGCAATACTATAGAATCATCTGAATCAATGAATGTTTCATTCATATTAGCTATATTGCAGATTCTAGAGCTAAATAATTTTGCAATAAAGAAATTCAGTAATTTTAATACAACTCATCTTACAGCTTGATGTGCTTACATTCTCCATACGTGAAAATTAGGTTTCGTTGTAGAAATAATCGAAGTTTGATGATCATTTAAACTCCAAAATATTGTAATTACGTTGGAGTAGTATATAGATGCACAGAAAAAAAAATAAAGAGGTTTTAAGACGGATGCAACACTAAATATAAATTGAAAAGAACTTTAAAAATCACGATTTTGATACAAGATGGATGCCAGGGCCAACGGCCGTACCGTGCTGAAAACACCGGTTCTCGTTAGATCACCGAAGTGAAGCAGCATCGGGCGCGGTTAGTACTTGGTGGGTGACCACCTCGGAACGCCGCGTGCTGTTGGCCATCTCGGGTGCGGTATCCCCGTGGTTTGCGCTCTAGATTTGCACGCTGCCACAAATGCCGCCGTGTTCATGCGGAGTACGATCACGTTAAACATGTGGGTCCGTAAGTCCTTCCGAGAGGTTGGTGGTAGGGGAAGGAGGGTACGGTCCCTGTGGATGCCTCCCCCACTGGGTTCCGGTCTAAATTGGGTGGCACTTCCCGGCCGTCCATACAGTTACCTTACACCTTTCTGGTAGGTCGGACGGTCTGGGTCTCAACAACAACAAGATGGATGCCATATTTTTATTTTGAAGTGGGTCACATGATCTCTTCATATAACATGGGTGTAATTATTATTTTAATGTTTATTTAAAAAGCTACAGAATATATTTTGCTGAAATTTTTTTATATATTTTATGGGATAATTTGAATATTTCCTAAAATTTTCGAAGCAATTTGTGAATTTTAAATTCACTTAAAAAATGTTATAAAAATTAGGTCCCATAGGGTTCAATGCATTTCAGTTTTTCAACCGGGTTGAATCCAAAACTAACTAGATGATATTATTCATTTAAATTCTCAAATGCCCCACAGACCTTCTGAACAACATACTACAATTTCATTTTAATAAAGTCAATTTTGCGGCAGTTATCGTGCGAACGGACAGACAGACAGACAGACAGATAGACAGGCAGAATGAACAAAGTCATAAACACTTTTCAACTATGTTGTAAAGTGTTAAAAATGGAAATCCAAACATATTTTTTTTCCTTTTGCAGGAAAAAAAAGAAGAGGAGGAGATTTATTTTCGCGTATCTCTTGTTTTTACCCAAATTTTAAGATGTATTTTAGGAATATTTAAAATTGTATTCATTTTTCTAAATTTTAGAAAACTCTATACCTAAATTACATTCCCTTGTTACTTTAAAAAAAACCGCAAGGTTCTAAGCCAAGTGAGGGCTTCTGTAAGTCATTTAACACGAATGAATAGATGCCAGTTGTTAGACGTAAGTGTTGTCTTTCGGCTTTTAATAGTGTAGATTATTTGTGTTTCAGTAAAGTACCAGTTAACATAAAAAATAAGAAATTGTAGATTTTAAATACATTTTGACATGCTAGCTGATTTGATTACTAACAACTGTGATAAACATATGCCGTATGTCATTACTAAAATCTGTTTTCATGGAATAAGCAACTCTGAACAAATGAACTGAGCAGTCTTTTTAATTATTAAATTGTCAATGTATATTATTAAACTATTTAATAATTACATAAATTCTTTAACTAAATCATTTTAATAGCTTAACTTCAATACAACTTATTTTTAACATGAACAAGACATATATGCAATTAAATAAATTTGAGGAATATTGATTCAAACAATGCACTTAAAAAAGTTGTGAAATGTGTACGAAATATAAAAAATATTTAGGTAAATATTGGCAAAAAAAAAAATAAAAGCACATTTGTAGACAAATAAAAGTTGTGCTTTAGAAATTTAAAGTAAATGAAAATACTTATACATTTTACCGAAGTATTGATGAACTAAACACCAATTTTTCCATTTCCATCTGCAGATAAATTGAAACTAGGATAAAAATTCACATGCTTCCCGTCACATTTAATTTGTGCAAGAAAAATCATTAAAAATATATGCTGTTTTATTATATGTTTAATAAATATCATCGCTTTTTTCTTGCGTTGGGATCATCACATGCTGTGTAAAAATATTTAATTCAAAATTTTGAAAAATTTGATACTTTAAATTGTAAAATTATAAATTATTTGAAATATCTAAACACATATTATATAACAAAGCAATTTTTTAAAATATATTTTGACTGATTTATTCAAATTAAGTAACTTTACAATTTCAATATATATATATATATATTTGAAATATGTAATAAGAATTATGTAAAAATAAAAAATAAAAAACAATTCAAGTAATTTTAACATCACCATAGAAGCAAATTCACGGCCATAATGTCGATAAGCGAAAAGAACCGCACCGTCCCAAATTCGATGATTAATCAGAATTAAATTCATCTTCAGGTCTGAGTATTCAATTCTAATTAACCGAAACAAATGCCTGTTTCAGATTAAGCAATAGTACATTACTATAAATGCTTAAACTCAGACTACAGGCAACAAGAAATGAAAAAATGAAAATAGGGTATATATATATAATAGTTATATATATATATATATATATATATAATAATTATATATATATATATATATATATATAATTTTTCTAAGTAAATTATGTGCTTATCGAATACTCAAAAATTTGAAACCCCTATAAGCCACTCTTCAATTCTATATAAAACATGATTCCAAACTAACTCTTCTCCCGAAGTCTCAAAGATTGTATACTTTTTTTATTCTTTGTTGTAGTAATCTTTTCCCTAATCCAAAAATGGCCGCAGTGGTCGACTTTGAGTCTCCCAGCTGACCTATGTGGATGACCCTGGCTATAATTAACAGTCTACTATGAGCATGGGGTCTTGATGAACGCCATGGGTGCTATTCGCCGGCTCGGAGATAACTATAACATGACGGGAAATGAGCAGGTCGGCCACAAGGCGCAAATGGTTCATGGGCCAGCCGAGGGCTTTAGCTGGCCCCGAGGGAGCCCTGCTACAACATCCAGTGAGGAAACTGAATCAAAGGGCTGAAACAAATATTACGGCGATACAGAAAAAAGAAAATATTACGCAACAGGATTTGAAGGAAATAGGGAGTACTTTATGGATTTTTGTTCTAAAACAAAATATAGTATTGCTTCTTTAATGATCTCTATTGGATCAATGAATTATTTTAATGTTTGGTTAATAATACAAATTAGTTTATTTTATTCCTTTATGTAGTCTTATGTATATTCACTCGGATCGCGCTCTCCTTGTTGATAACCACATCCATGAGCTAGTTTTGCACTTTTTATGAGTTCACAATTTTGCGAATCTCTATTGAGACCGACTAATTTAGGCCTAACTACGCAGTTGGTATGTTGCATTTCATAAAGATTAAATTCAGGCTTTCCGAAGCTGTAATGGCCACGTTCATACTCGCAAAACCCGCCTAAATGGCATACATAAATATAGGTTCTCGCTCTGATTGCGGATAACAGAATTTCGCTTTTATGTCGCTTTTAATGCAGCAAAAAATAGCCGATATCTGCAATATCAACAACAAAATTTGCTATAAGTCACACCTTTCAAAACGCCCAATTTAGGCGGTTTTTGTGAGTATGCTGATTTAATACTATAATAAATATTATAATATCATATATAATCATATTTATTATAGTATAAATATGATTTAATACTATAATAAATATTCACTATAATAAATATTATACCAGTGATATATAGCGGAGCTCTTCATCACGTACCCTCTTTCAAGACTATTTAGCCATGTATAATTTTCTTCACTAATTCGTGCGACCGGTGATTGTTTCTGAAAAACTGTACTATTGGAGACAACTGATTATCCCTCGCCCATACATAATTACTCCAAGACTATAAGAATGATTAATATGTTACTACTTTTTAGGGTTATTTTTACTTCGTTTGTTTAACAACCATATATTTTTTTCAACAAAAGTATTTCGATGAGTGGGGACACTTGTGCAACGCCCCGTCGCATGGCAGAAGTTGATTCACTGTAAAAGCATTCAGTATTTTCTCAACGATTTGCAGGGCATAATTTTGCTCTTCATAGTTACTCGTTTTGAAGTACATATTTTTACCATTTTTTTATAGCCACTTAAATTAGTTTTGTGATCACTCGTAACCTTATCGCCTGCATCGTAAGCGGCAATACCTGCGAACCCATGATCTATGGTCTAAGGATGACTCATTAGTTAAACCCTTTATGCAACTCCCTGTTATATGGCAGATGTCTCTTCGATGTACCTTTGAGCGCTCAGAAATTTGATGCACTGTATCGTTACTGTGTTCAAAGCAAATTCTTCTATCAGAAAATGTATGAAATTCTCATTTTAAAAAATTTAGTGCTCATCGTCTTCACCGATGACTGCAAAACCATGCTCCACGTCTGGTGATGGATGCTCAATGAAGAACTTTCTTGCTTCTATGAAACATCTTGTTACAGAGCACAAAACTATAGCTTGTTTTGTTTTTATTCTTAAGAACTTCCCTGCATTAAATAAAAAAAAATTCAGCGAAGCTTTTTAATTTACATCCGGTGCAATTTTGTACTATTTTTTATAGAAACAAAGAATAGATATCCCTTTTCATCTTTTAATCTCATTTAACTATACCTTTCTGGTAGGTCGGACGGTCTGGGTCGAGGAAGCAGAATCTCATTTAAGTTTAGTCCAAAGCAAGACTCGCATCAATCTCTTAATCTCAATGCATGCTTTCTATTATCGGAGCTACCCAGGTTTAGAGGAACATATTCGGTTATCCCAAATTTGAGGCAAAGAACTGTCTGTCCTCAATGAATCCATCATGTAGCATCATATTTAATTCTCACATGTACCATCATATTTCATTGGTGCGTATACTACATCCAACAATGGCGTTCAAAACTTTTGAGTTTCTTGGCGTTCAAAACTTTTGAACCAAAAGGAGTGGAAACTATAGAGAGTGGAAATTATAGAGAATTATAGAGCGTGGAAATTATGGAGAATTATAGAGAGTGGAAATTATATAGAGATATAGAGAGTGGAAATTATATAGAGATACAGAGAATTATAGAGAGTGGAAATTATAGAGAATTATAGAGAGTGGAAATTATAAAGAATTATAGAGAGTGGAAATTATATAGAGATATAGAGAATTGCAGAGCGTGGAAATTATAGAGAAATATAGAGAGTGGAAATTATGGAGAAACTATAGAGAGTGGAAATTATAGAGAAACTATAGAGAGTGGAAATTATAGAGAAACTATAGAGTGGAAATTATAGAGAAACTATAGAGAGTGGAAATTATAGATAACTGGCTGCGATGCCCGCAGCTGAATTTCGCTAAATGTAGCAACCAGTTCTCACGCCAATAGGCAATAATTAGAAATAAAACGAAGCTCTATCGAAATTCATACAAACTTATACGTAAGTTCCATGAAGTACATCTATACCTAAAACCACTGTACAACTGCCATTCGAGTAAAAAGAACCCATTTTTTTCAAAGCCTCTCTTATTAAATACTTTCAACCAGGTGTTGCCAATACCAAATAGCAAACTCAGCAGATCAAATAACACATTAAGCGGCATCATGGCACGCGAATTGCAATACTTGCCTGGGCTCCAGGCAGACTTCATGAGAACGAAAACAGAGACTCTACAGGCAATCATGATAACGGGAACGTTACGCAGTTTTTATAACAATCAGTTTTCAGCAAGCTCTGCGTCTGACTTGTACTTTCTGAATTATAGATAATTAGCTATAATTATCTTTAAATATAAATGCTTATAGATATAGTTACGGCTCTGTCAACGCAACTGTCTGGGGTAGAAAATATTACCAAATCACAGTGGAATCTTTCTGCTTTGTTTTCAGTAACTTTAAGGGAATTAAGCTAAAAGTATGTAAAAATTTTGAGTAATTAATATATTGAAATATACGTAAGATAAATAGCAAAGCAAACCCCCGTGTATTTATATAATATTAAAGGGTAATAAAGGATAACAAGAAATGTTTTTCTGCTTCAAATGCTTTTCAGCCGAAATTTCAAAAACATTTCTGAAAGGCAAGTTTATTTATAATTTCAATTGCATCATCAGATCTCATTACAATTAAAAATTTTAATCTCTTAGAACAAGTGGAGACTCTAACTATAAAACATTAGTGATAAACACCGACCATGCATTATTCAGTAAAAAATTATATTAAAAACTTCAATATTTATAGCGTAATTCTAAAATTCCTTAACTTCCAACAATAGAGCATGTGATTTTTTAACATTTAAATGTCAGATCCAAATTCATGAAAAATCTTTAGTTTCTCTTATTGTTTATATTTAGATTCTATTATTGTACATTTAAATGTCAGTTTCCGGTTTATAAAAACATTTAGTTCCTTTTATTACTGTTTAGTTTCAACAATAGGGATTATGAATTTTAAAAATGTAAACGCCAATTCCAAATTCATAAATCATTAAGTTTCTTTTATTGTCGTTCATTCTCAACAATAGAACTTTTTACTACATTTATATGCAATGTTC
This sequence comes from Amaurobius ferox, assembly GCA_951213105.1. Taxonomy (NCBI): domain Eukaryota; kingdom Metazoa; phylum Arthropoda; class Arachnida; order Araneae; family Amaurobiidae; genus Amaurobius; species Amaurobius ferox. The sequence goes on from OX578154.1 coordinate 70,714,917, forward strand.
TAGGTTCATAGTTTACCTTGTTCAGTGTTGTGTCGTTTGTGATATTTGATATTTTGCTTTCTGTGTTCTTCAAAACGTCTTAACTTACAAAAATGTAAAAACATTGGATAATTTCAATTGTCTATATTATTTTCAATTAATTGATTTTGCATTATTTCATATCTCAGTCTGGTCTGTCAACAATATTATGAAATAGATTTTATGGATAAGCCGTATTAATAGTGTTTATATTAAAAATTGGTTATGACTTATTTTAATTAGCATGTTTATTCAACCAAAATAGTTTTCTCTTAATGGTTTTATTTGTTTTTAAAATTACATAAGGAACATGCTTATATGAATTTTTCTATCACATTCACATTCAATATTTCAAATGGTTCAACATAACCAGACCTGTTTTATATACTGATACTACAACGAATTACCTGGCTTTCGCCGGATCCTAAATAAGCAACTGATAAGTAAATAATACATATACAGATAATACCAGTTAATATCCTAATCACCTTTTTTTGTACAAAAATCAATCAATCTCGTGAAGCACCGTTTTTCCTCATGTGCAAGCACACCAATTATATAACGCTAGCCAATTGTAAAAATATCATAAAAAGTCGTTTTGACATATCCTAAAAATACGCGCTGAAAATACTTGAAATCGCAAAAAAGAACCCAAACCCTGGTCCGATTTGTTGGCTCAGGGTGAGTCGGTTCGCCTTTATGCCGGTGAAAATTGCATGTTAATCGGATTAACGGGGGCAAAGATATAAAACCGCAGATGAAAAAACGTAAAATTGAAAATAAAATAAAAATGAAATTGAAATAAAAATGAAAGGCTATCACAGTGAGGCTATCACATCGCAAATTTTGCCATTTTTAACACAAAACTCATAATGATAATGCAATACAAAATAAATAAATAAATAAAAGTAAAAAAGGAAAGAAATATTTTAAATTTTCAAAGATAGAAAACCGATAAATTAAATCCCCTGCTTTTGAAAAACAGCTGTTTTTTGTCTGTATAAAATATCTGCCAACTTATCAAAACATCTACTCTCGTATCTTTTGCATTCAGAAATTGACTGCTAAAATAAACGCCTTTTTTGAAGCCGAAGTCTCGACCAATATTCGGTTTTGAATACTCATAACTTATAAACTAATTCGAATGTTAAGAAAATATCGTTTATCTGTTTTATCCGGGGACCTGATGTAGATACATCAGGTCCAAGTTTGGCCGATGTCCGACGATTTCACACAACAGGTGGCACACATATACATACGCACAAACAGAAAGACAGATATCTTCTTTTATTATGTAAGATTCAAAGATATTTTAAGCGTTTTCGAAACACATTTTCAGCAATGACCAAGCATTTCATTTATAAATTAGAAATTTATATTGCGGCACATAAAATTACTGAACTATTTAATTACTAAAACAGAGAGTTTAAAGTGTACATATTACTAAAAGATTTGTTGCTCAGAAGTAACTAATATTATAGTTTTCTTACTGATATATTTACCCATCTATATACTTGACAGGGAAATTTTAAATTTTTATTATTTTGTTAGCGTATACTGATGGGGAGAATTTTAGTGATAGACTAGTACATGACCACACTGCTATGGAAGAGATGCCTTTGTGAATCAATATGTATGAGAATCTCTCAATATTTATACATAGCGTACTTAAAAAACCATTGAAACCCAGCCCTCGCAGCTGCATACATCAGCCACATTTAAAGCCGCATATACCAGACACATTTAAAGCCGCATTTAAAGATGTCTTCATTTCGAAGTATTTTGTTATTAAAGGGGGCTTGTTTATATTGCTGAAAAGTTTAGTTTCTGAAAAGGGATAATGGATTGAATATTTTTTCCAGAAATGGAAAAAAGAATTAAATGGAAATAATAAAGGAAAATTCATTGAATGAAAACTATTTTTTTTTAATATTTTTAATTACATTGACTCACTTTAACGAGATTTAAGTTAAGAATCTAATAAAAATATTATTATAAGTTTTAAATTTCAAAATTAATTTTAAAAATGAGATTTTAATCAATCGAGCATAACAGTAGACACTTTCACATATGCATTTGAAAATTTTACAAAACAAATTTTACAGCGTGTTTTTAGTGGATAAACATAAACTATACTAAGGAGAAATTTTTAAAAGCAGCGGTTTATTAAATAAAAAAATGCTTATTAAGAAAGATCAGAAAATTTATCATGGTAAACGACATATTTAGGTAAAATTAAAATTAATTTTTTTTTCCAAACATCTAGAAGTTGGGTGTTTAGAAAGTTCTGAAAACAAAAGTTTAAAAATAACAAATTGCCTGAAACTGCTGTCGTCGAACATCGTTTCAATTCTTCCAAAACATGGAATCTTCGTAAGAAAATGTGAACATGAAAGCGATGTTGTTTCAAAATGAACAAGCTCTGCATTTTTGATTTAAGTATGAAATTCATCTTCTTTCAGATGTCACTGAACATGAGAATGAACTTCCGTCTCACCCTATGATAAAGCCAAATTGCCGAAAATAAAAAGAAAATCCGAGAAAGCAGTTTATTTATAAAACTCAGATTTCCCGATAATTTGGGGAAATGACAAGAATTTACAGTGATGCATCAAAATTCCATCCTTCTTTGTTACTGTGAAGGAGGGGGTTGAAAGTTTTAAGCTTGTCCTTCATTTATCTACATATTTTTCACAATTTGAAGCAGGCTGGGCTCTTTCCTTAAGTAGAAATCAAATGACAAAATCGGGCTCCGGGATCAACGCCATTTTTCTTGTCATTTCTCTGATTCAAAGAGAATACATTACGCGGGGTAAAAAAGGGCGTCGCAAAGCTGGAAGGGGAAAATAATGTGTAGATACACAGAGGTAGTTAAACAACCCGAGGGGCACAGCAAACCAAGAATAAGATGCAAGAGGTCAGACTCAAATCTCGCTCTGCGCCTTCCAGTTCTATTAGCAATGCAAAAAGCGCAGGCAGTCTTTATGGTCCATCTCAGAAGAGGATGCGGTTCTCAAGGGCATCTTACAAATGCCTGGGAATGTCCCTGTGTAAAGCGCGAACTTATGTCCCGACTTCAGCTCGGATCCTTGCCATATTCATCAAGAAAGGGTCTGGGGACATCCTGCATATATTACAGACCACCCTCCCCCTTCGCTATGCATCACACTTGTAATTCTGGAAGTCTTCAATTCCTCGCAGCTTTATAGCATCCCAGAGACTCACAGGCCAACCGTAAAGGCGTCCCCGGCACGGACAAGGCGTGAATTTATGAGCTTCTACCAGTAACGGGTACGTTAGCATTCGAACCGTTTTTGTTGCAGTGCTGAATAGAGACGGTGGGCTGTAATGCACGAAACGCGTTTTACTTGAACTTTCTGGCGAGAAAGGAGAAACTCCAGAAGAGGGGATTGAGGTACTGAAGAGCGAGGGGGGAGGTTTGAAATTCGAAGATGCAAAACGTCGGTGCGGGGTCATAAAGTTATCCAATAAAACAGCCGGCAATATCATATGATAAAGCTGGAGAGATTTTGTTTGTTTTCTGAGTTTCGCGCCCTTTTTTCAGTGGAAAAATTTCGAGCGTATTATTTCTATTTCGCGGGAACCGTAATATAGTGAAAAATGCAGATGCGAAAAAATTGTAATTTCGAGAAAGAGACGGATTCAATCTGCTTTATAGCTTTTTTTATTGTTATGTAAGTAGTTATATGTAAGAATTTATGGGACAAGGAGGATTTGACTGGTTTGCGGAAAGCTTGAAAACGAAATTATTTTTTTTCATTGGTGAAGTTCAATATATAGTAACGATCTGGATAAGGTGCATTGCAATAAATGAGAAAACTGATAAAATCTATCAACAAAACTTTTTAAGTTACTAAGTTTCAAAATCCTACTGTTGCAATATGGGCTTCCAATACAACAGTACTACATTTACTAAAATGCATAAGCTGTCAGTAGACTTAAAAATTTATATTTCTAAACTGCTCATCAGCGACAGACAATAAATTACGATAATAAAAGAAGTTTTTTAATGCCCTCCCCTGTACAACGCATGGAAAAATATAAAATAAATTTTAACCACACAGAAGATTGAATCTAACTGAAGATGCAGACAGATTCAATTAAAAAAATCACTATATATATGTAAATGATATTAATGTTGTAAATGTTTCATGTGTGTATTTAAATAATATCGTTTTGGATTGAATCTACCTAAGATCTCAATTTGGTGCAATTTCATGTCTGATTAAAATTTATTTTATACCTTTCCTTGCACCACTGTTATGTAGGGAAGGACATAGGAAAACAAGTTATTTTCGGAATTTATATTTTACTTTTCAGTTTTCATTTATAGTTAGCTTTTCCTCTTTCATATGTCCTCTTATTTTCTTTGGCGTAATTGATGTACAAATATAGTATTATATGGAAAGATACGCTAAAACCAGAAGAACATTTCATTTAAAAACACTGAACTGTAATTCTCTCATAGTCTTAAGATAGGAAAATTACGTAACAACGTAACTTCATAACTGAAAAACTTGATAGAAGAAAATGGTCTGTGAGATGAAACTGTGTGCCGAGTTTCATATCGCTACGGGCACGGGAAGCCGAGAACAAGCCCGTCACCGATGAAAAATGAAACTGTTTGTCGAGTTGTAATGTGCAGTTAATAAGAATTGACGTAGGTAAAATTAACTCTTCATCACTAATGCATAATCCCTTCATACTTGAAGAAGTCAGACAAAGTTTTAAAAATTATCTGAAAAAATGTAATGGTACAGAACCTATACAGTATTTAATTGTTGCAGATGCTTAATATAAGTAACAGCAGCATTTTAGTTCCGCTACATTATGTTGGCACAATGTCATAAGGCTTTTGCTGCACACTCAAAATGTCTGTTTTTGACTCTGTTTCATCACCATATTGTGACATGCTTGCAACGTAACGTTGCATCATCTTCAAATCGACATCAGTGCACATCTATGATCGAGTTGTATTGTTATCCATAGGCATTGTCTTAAAAAGAAAAATAATTTAAATATGTTTGATATCTTTTGCATATGCACTCAATTCGATATTTTCTGCATTTTTATCTATTACTAATGTAGTTAATTTTTAAGATTCCATTTTTATAAAAATTCTTTATAATTGCTATAATACGGCCCCAGAATATCATGTTGCATGGCGAAATTTTATGAATGCATCTGCAATGTCTGTATGTAATAACAGACATCATATGTGTCAACAAAAGTAGTTGCAGTATAGTCTTAGTGCCACCGATACGCGATGCTGCATGTGATTACGCAAAACTGATATTTGTGTAGTATTGGAATTAATTCTAATAACAACTAATATTTTGAGAATTAAATCATTAAATCGAAAAAATGATGAATGTGTAAGTCTCTAGGGAAAACTGAGTCATGAAAACAGGAATGGATAGCACAGAGGAGCATACGGTCACGTGAGTCACGTGACTGAAGATCGGGCAACTAAGAGCCGAAAAACTTGGTTCAGAAACGGCCCATACTGATTACGGCACGAAAATTTTGCGAACACATGTGCTCTCTTTTATATATTTTTCTAATCACAACATTTAGCACTCTCCTTTACAACATTTTCTATATGGACATCTACCTGGGTCTTTTTTCTTCACTTTCCCTACAATACATGCAATGTATGGAAATTATTCGGATCTACACATTCGGTATCCCTAAAATACCAAAACATTATTTTTAACTTAACGTCTCTCTGTGTGTGTGTCTGTCCGTCTGTGTGTGTCTGTTTGTCTGTGCAATGTATGTATTCACTTTAGCTCAAAACTGTTAGATGAAATTAAAAAAAAATGGTATGTAAATTATACTTATAGATAACCCTGGTGCTGATTAGATTTTTGTACGATCCGGAAAAATAGAACCAGCCGTTTTGTCTATTTGTGTGTCTGCGCAATGAATGATATCCATAGCTCAAAAACTATGGAACGAAATTTCACAAAATTTATAATATTAGTCAATTGTGGGTTATTTTGGTGCTGATTGTATTTTGGTACGATGTTGAGAAATAGAACCCGCCTTTTTCAGAAAATTGGACCGCAGAAAGCGTCAAAATCCAAAACATAAGATAAACTATTCTTAAATGTATTCATTAAATGCTTGTTTGATATGTAACTACTGAGACAAAACGAATGAGACAAACCTCATTACTCTAGGATGGACCATTATTGAGACATTGAGGTTCTGGAAGAGATGACGATGTTTTACGCTGTAGTTAAAAATATTCAATGAAATTTCTTAAAATTATGTGGATAAGTCACTTGTGGATTACTCTGGTGCTGATTAGATTTTGGTACTATTCAATAAAATATAACTGCTTTTTTATTTACTGAAATGGCTTATAAAAACGTCAAAATCTAAAATAAAAGTATGCTTAAAAGTATTCACTAAATGCTTGTTTTACACCTTGTTTAAAAACAGAATAAGTAAGACAAACTCAACTACTTTCAAAAGAATCATTTTCCGAGAAATTCAAGTTTTTTGAAATTTTAAGTTTTTAAAAGCTTTAAGTCGTCTATTGAGAAAAAAGAAGAAGAAGAAGAAGAAGAATTAAAACTGCTAACGGGACGGGATATAATGGCATGTAAGTACAGGGTGATTATAATTAAAGTTCCCGGTTTGAAAATGGTCTCAAATAAAAAGCACTGGTCAGAATGATTTGAAATTTTGCGTGAACACTCGTGGAGCAATGGAATTTTGTTTGGTGAAGAAAAGAGCAGTAGTTCAAAAAGTCGCCGTTAGGAGAATAATTGGCGGTTTACTACACTAGAATGCAATACAAAAGTAATAAACGTTGACTTTCTCATTGGCTAATGACGTAATAAATGTTCAATATGATGTCCTTCGCATTCTGAAACAATCTGAAAGCGCAAAATAGCGTGTTCAACAGCAGATTTGAGTGTTTCTGTAGAGATGTTGTGGATGTAATACGTGATGCTAGTTTTAAGTTCCGCTAAATTGTTAATGTACCCATTAAACTCCACATTCTTCAGATGCCCCTAAAGCCATAAATTACATGGATTGAGGTCAGGGGAACGTGCTGGCCATCTTACAGGAAAATGGCGGCTGATGATTCTGTCATCTCCAAAATGACTGCGAAGTAGCCGCTTGCTTCACTGGTTTTGCGATATGTGGTGGTGCCCCATCCTGCATGAAAATAGTGTTATCGATACACTGACGCTCTTGCAGTGTGGGTATATATATATAACGTGACTTTTCAAAAGAAACTCATATCGATGGCCATTGACAGAACAGGTGACGGGGCCATGAGGACCGACTTCCTCAAAAAAGAAAGACCAGATAATAAACGCTGCTGTAAATCCGCACCGCACAGTGACTTTGGGGGAATGAAGAGGCACCTGGCGTAGTTCCTGTGGATTTTCGGTTGCTCAGATTCTACAATATTGCGTATTAACTGTTCCGTGGAGATGGAAGTGTGCTTCGTCAGTCCACAAAACGTTCTAGGGCCATCCATCGTCCACTTGTATCCGAGCCAGAAATTGAAGTGCGAACATTTCACGTGCAACATTGTCCGCAGGTAGCAACTGCTGAACATGAGTCAGTTTGTAAGGATAACATTTCAAAATGTGTTTCAAAAATGTTTGTACCTTACTGGAGGGTACATCTAATGATCGGGCAATTCCACGTGCACTCGTAAATGCATTAGTGCTACGCTTTTCTTCTAACGCAGTAGCTAAGTCTTCCACTATCTCTCCATCGACTGCTTTCCGTCCCCTGTCAGGTTTGATGTCCAAAGAGCCAGTCTCTTCAAATTTTAAAATCATTTTGCGCAAGTTTTTGCCACACAGAGGACCAGATTTTAACTTTTTCAACGTTCTGAACTTTCTAAGAGCTAGTAAACAAGAGCTGTTATTCTCATAAAACAATTTGACAAGAAGAGCGCGATCTTTTAATGATAGAGTCATTGCGACAGAACAATAGATATTTTTCATTAGGTTATGAGAAACAAGTTCCGCTCTTCCTTTTTTATAGCAAACGTTTATTGCAACGTCACTGTCTTATGCAAATTTACAGCAGCATTTGAAGAGCAATTATGCAAAACAAGTTAAATCCACTTTTTGTGAAAAAAGATACGGCTTACGTATGCTTAGAATTTAATATTGTTTCAATGGATAAATTTTTTTTTTCATTACTTGCAGGCATATGATGATACTGAATTAAAAGATCGACTTTTAATTCAGTATTCGAAGGACCGCATATTGAACATTTATTCCGTCATTAGCCAATGAGTAAGTCAACGTTTATTACTTTTGTATTGCATTCTAGTGTAGTAAAGCGCCAATTATTCTCCTAGCGGCGACTTTTTGAATTACTGTTTTTTCTTCACCAAACAAAATTCCATTGCTCCACGAGTGTTCACACAACATTTCAAATCATTCTGACCAGTGCTTTTTATTTGAGACCATTTTCAAACCGGGAACTTTAATTATAATCACCCCGTATATACTGGCTGTTCTGCAAAACCAATGGTGGTTGGTCAATCACTGTTGACTTCAATTTCGTCATGATCAAAAACGAAAGCAAAACAATTCTAGAATTCCTAAAAAGACACACTGATGTGGATTTCTTTCAAATATATTCTTGTAGGGGACCGTCCATAGAAATTGTGGGCCACTACAAACATTTATCACGGGGCCCCATGTTTGATTTTCTCATTTTTTTTTTCGTAAATTTTTCTTGTTTTCTCCAGCCCCCCCCCCCCCAAAAAAAAAAAAAAATCGCGGTCTGGAGTCCGGGCCCCTCCACTCTAGTGGTGGTCTCCTCCCTTCCCCATATAGACAATCCTTCAATCTACATCAACAACATTAGGCCACTCGTATTTAGATTTAATATTTGTAACATACCTAGATGTTAAGTGTTTGTCCCTTAACTTATGTATACTATCATAGACCACTGTTGGCAGTTTGTAGAAATAAATTAAATATTTATGTAAACCGTTGTTTCCTTTGCAAGCCCCCCTCCCCCCGCAAGATAGCGCCCCTTGAGTTTCCTTATCAAATTTGCTTGTGTTTTATGAAATTATTCATTTCTTACTGCATAGATATACATCCCGATTTCTTTTCGATGAAGAATTCATTTAATATTTTATTTACATTTAAATTTCTCTATCTATTTTATCCATTTTTCCGGGTTAGATGTTTATGTACGCTAAGAGCACTTTTCACACATCGGATTCACACACCTAGATGAATGATTATAGTATAGGAATAAACTGTGTAGACTAATATACTCATACTAAGCTGAAACAGATACATTGAGGGCATAAATATATATTTCTCGACCAAAGTCCATTTACACTATTCATAAGAAATATTTTTCATGTAAATCTATAAATAAGGTTAAAAAATACGGTTACATAACTATGTTTTCATATAAATGTACATGTGTTAATATTAATAGTTCATTATGAGTTATCAAAACTTATTTAGATGGGTTTCTAATTTAGATGTAAAATCGTTATTCAGAGTATATATTTATTCATCTCTGAAACTTGTGAGCTAATAAATATTAAACCGTATCTTTAACACATATTTTTAAATAAATTCTAAATACCTAAGATTTCAATAAGCAAACGCCTTAACGTATAAATACACATTAAATCTTCTAAACAACACCTTATCAGTACAAAAATTACTTAGAATCTCCAATGTTTCAAATAAATCAATGCATTCATCTGATAAAACAACCTAGAATCGCCAATGGTCCAAAGAAATTTATATATTCGGCTGAAAATTAACTTTACAAATCAACTAAATAGTGAATTAATAATTTAAAATCAACTAAGTAGTGAAAGATATGTGGTCACTCAGATAATTAGAAATAAACTTTTTAAACTTTCGAATATTATTTGTGAAATCATATATGCTTTTGTTATATTTAAGGGTGAGCGTCAGTAAATCTTCTGCTCTATCCGCGCTTTGTTAACTTTCGCGGCACACGTTTTTCGCCGAAATTCTGCTCAAACAGTTACGAAATATTTTCTGATAAATAAAATGCAATGCTTAGATTATATTAAAACTAAATTTAATACCCAATAAAACATAGAATATATTTTTTATTTTAATTTAACATATTTTTGGTGCTGCCATCTGTTGTCGTAATTTAATTCATACCGACTATTTTTATTTTTTAATGACCATTTTTAAATGTGTATTCCTTCTAATGCGCTATTAAATACAACAGATCATATATAATAATGCCACAATCACAGAAACGTAATTGAACTTGGACTTGAAGACAAAGGAACTTGAAGACAAAACTGCAGTCCTCAGTGATGTACATTCAGATCCCCTTATCAAATTTATAGAATGAGAAATCACCTTTCCTTGATTGTGGCATTATAGTTATATGATCTGTTGTTGTATTTAATACTGTATTAGAAGGAATATATATTTAAAAATGTTCATTAAAAAGTAATAATCGGTATGAATTAAATTACAACAGATGGCAGCACCAAAAATATCTTAAATTAAAATAAAAAATATACTCTATGTTTTATTGGGTATTAAATTTAGTTTTAATATAATCTAAGCATTGCATTTTATCTTTCAGAAAAAATTTCGCAACTGTATGAGCAGAATTTCGGCGAAAAATGTGTTCCGCGAAAGTTAATAAAGCGCGGATAGGGCAGAAGATTTACTAACGCTCACCCTTAATGTTGTAACCGTATATGCCTAATATTTTTTCTCTTTCAGAATTTGCATATGTTGAAAATCGTGCCGTTGGCCATTAGAACATTTCTTGCCTAGTGACGTCAGGCACGTGAAATGTATTTAACAACGGGATTTGCTCCCGTCGTTCTCTCTTTTTGATACTACTAACGTAACCAGATGGTTGACTATAACGCCATGCTCGGGTGCTATGAATTTAGTCAGAGGCTTACTTTTCTGTGATCTTACGTTTATGCATTTATTTTAAATGTGTTAAGTTTGTACATAAATATTAAGCTTTTGTGTCAGTGGTGTCTTCCTTTTAAAAGTGTACGAATGCATGGGTGATCTCTACAACATCAGCATGATTTAGATATTGTGCTTTACCAATTGCGATACCAACGGCTCCGGAAAAGCTCTGCCAAGTAAGTTGTGGCTAGATAAGAGTGGAGTTTCATGAAAACAACCTTTTAAAAATAGGATAAATTGTCCATTTCAAGAGATGTGACGAGGCCGCTATAAAGTTGGAGTCACGCCCGCCACAAAGTGGTGACCCGGATATTTCCAAATACTTCCTTTGCTTTGATATTTTCGAGCCACAAAGTGATGACCCGGATATTTCCGAATACGTGTTTTGCTTTGATATTTCCGAGCCACAAAGTGGTGACCTGAATACTTCTGAATACTTCTTTGGATACTTCTTTGTTTTGATATTTCCGAGTCGCAGAGTGGTGACCCGGATACTTCCAAAATATTCCTTGCTCTAGGATGTTTGAGTGACTCGCCACAAAGTGGTGATTTGAGCACGACCTTCACTTTATTATTTCCAAGCCGTATACTAAGAGTTCACTCAAATATATCGAGTCAAATATTTTCGAGTTACAAAGCCATACCTGGTGGTAATTTTCATATATGGGGTTGTAGTATGCACATCAGGCAAATGTAAAACCCGTTCTTATTACTATCTGATCAGTTTCACATTCCTGTATAGGGTTCCTCTAAATCTTGTGCAGATTACATTCTGAGGTGAAATGCGACCGAGTAGTTGTCCATTGTCAGAGAATCGATTAGATGATTAGTGTTTGTTTTGGTTCAATTTTAGTACATTTACACTAAATATACATTTTTACCCTTATACATAATATTTTAGCTGATTCTATGCTATGCATTATTATTGTTGTAAGCTAGATATATTATACAATTTTTTTCTGTGCATCTAGCTAATTAAGTGTGTAAAGTATAGAAAGTCCCAGAAAATGTCTGTTATTGCAGAAAAATGTAATGTCGAATATGATCAGGGTATGAATCCTTAAGGGAATCAACGTATTGATAGGATTTCAGTAAACTTTTAACCAATATCTTTTTGACCTAATACCGTTCACTTATATTTTGCCCAGTTAAAAGCAGGTGTTTGTTTCAGGGATAACTAGCGTTAGTACTAAATACTATACCTTTGTATCTGCTTTTGATTCAGAAACCTTAAATAATGCTTCAGACATTGATTTTGATCAGTCCATGGACAAAAAGTATTTAGCACTCTTGAACCGTCTCATTGAGTAGTTTCAAGCTTCATAGTCTAAAAAGGTAAAAATACTTTTATATGAAATGGATTTGGGGTTCAAAAAGCCATCGCTATTTTTGCCAAAATGCGTGAATTATGGGAGAAGCATATTGATGAAGAATACTTAAAAAGTATTTAGTTGAATAAATTACCGAGAAATGTTTTAGTTATACCTGTAGTAAGCTCTGAAAGCTTAACTAAATTAGCAATATTAACTGATAACAGAAATGTGATCACTTGTCGAGAAAATCCAACTTGTGAAAACAAATCTGGAAGTTGACAAATTACTAAACGAAGTCGTCGAACACAAAACGATGATTCAAGATTTATCGGTGATACTAAAATCAAGACTTGGAAATTTGACTTCTAAAACATCTAATTTTATTCGTTAAAAGCGGGATCGAAGAAATTTACAATCTCCGAATCGTAAAACAGATTTGGGTTGGTATCAGGAAAATTCGATGAAAAAGCACACAAGTGTATCTCACCATGCAATTTTCATTAAAAAGGAACTAGTAAAACAAGTAGTTAATACAGCGGTTTCCAGTTCCCGCTTGAAGTTGCTTTAACAGATTATATGTTTTAGATAAAATTTCAAAGTCAAATTTTCTCATTGATACAAATATTGATGTCGGCTGCTTATCGAGATTGTATGTATCATCTAACATAAATAGTAATGGTATTATGCTCACTGCTGCGAATGTTTCAGTAATAAAACTATTGATCCAAACTATGTATTTTAGACATAGTATTATGACGACTATTCTAGTGGCCGTTTGTAATAGCAGATGTTAGCAAATCTATAATTGGAGCCAATTTCGTCGTTGATATCAAAGGCAAATCTATATTGGATTCAACACAAAAATAATTAGTAAAGGACAAGTAAAAAGTAGGAAGTGCAAAAGATAAAAATTGTCAGCGGAAATTCAGTCATGAGTTGTTATGGAACTACCCGAAAATAAATTCCGAGGTTTCAAGTAAAGCGAAACACAATACAATTCACTTCATACCTACTACGGGAAGTCCAGTAAATACTAGAGTGCGAAGATTGCATTCTGCAAAATTAAAAATCTTAAAACGCGAATTTTCTTACATGCTGGAAAATGGCATATGTAGACCCTCCAAAAGTATTCGATCTAGTCCATTACACATATGGTTCCTAAAGATTCTACAGACTATAGACCAACTGGGGATTATTGCATTTAAATAGAATTACTAAAGTTGATAAATTTCCTTTGCCCTACTTAAAGAAGGTAATAGGTAGCTGTTGCGATGTGTTTAAAAAAATTTAAACTCATCATAACACTTTATATTTTTACTACAGAAAACTATTCTTTGCATTGAGAACATTTTCTCAAATTCATGGTGGTCTGAATGATTTTCCCACAGTGGCTTCGAAATAGAAGGCACTAAAACCATTAAAAAGCATTTTAGCATAATCACTCAAAACCTTAAGTGACATTTTAAGGTGTGGAAAAACACAATTTTGAAAGCTGAACGAGACCTCATATTTTTTACAATCTGGCATTTATTTGCAGCCATTAACACCACGATTAGGCACGAATGGATTGCAAGTGCATTCAATTAACATCCTTGACAGATGTGCAAGATCATCAATTCTGAGTTCCCTGTGAGCAGAGGTTTTTCAGTGGAATTCATCTAGCATGCGAAGAAACAACTTTCCCCCCCCCCCTTTCTACAATTCGTTGATCACAGTGACATCACTGGTCAGTGACCAATGATTGATTGGTACGTCTCTTTCTTACCCGCAAGTCATTTTTTTATGATTTGGTTTTTCTGTTACTGTCACCTAGATCATGGGAATGTGAACGAGAAAGAAGATTGCTGTCTCTCCCCCTTCCCTGGAAGGTGTATTTATATTTTCTTCTAATATGTATATCACAGACTAATTCTGTGATGTATATAATGAATAGATTTTTTGGTCGAAGCAGTATATAGATATTTTGTTGAGAATGTAGCTCATGCCTCTGTTTTGTTCAAGTTGTTTTTTTACGAAAATGTGTTGATCAGCAGTCGAGTGTTATGTTATAGAATATAGATTTGTTGTGCTGAGAACAAGAGATGTCGTTATTTATTCACTTTGAATGCATAGTGTGAAAATGCCGCTATGATAAAAAGAAAAATATGCATAGTTGATGAAGGCCTTGGTATTATGCGTGTATGAGTGCAACTTTATTTATATAAAGTGAGAATTCAAAGATGTGTTTGAATTAGTGAAAGTATATATATATTTAGCGCAGTGTAGTTTTTTTGAAAACCAGTGCTATGTGCAAGGTCTGTTCTATCAAGTTTTAATTATGGTGATTCTACACTATGATCATTTTACAACATAATATTTACAATTATAATATTTTATTCAACAATACAATATAAATGCAATATGTGAGTAGGAATCTTTTCATGATCTTATATTAATTTAATTATTTCAAAATATTATGTTTTATAAGAATGTTCTATTATAAATATTGTGTAGTTCGTTTTTTTACATATTCAATCTTAATTTATCTGGATTAAATAATAATTTATCTGAAAATATATATTTAGAAATTATAATGAATATTTCGCAATTAATAAATAATTTTTTTCTATTTAAAATAATCATTGTATTTATTGTGCATGATTATAATTCATTTTAACATTATTTATATTTAATTTTAGGTTCTCATGTCAATACCTGGATAATACCACTATACGAAATTTATAATTTTAATTAATTGTTTATTTGGCCATTAAGATTTAATTGAATTGACATGAGAATCCGACCCGTGAAAATTTGTTGCAGGGATCTTGATTTGAATGGAGTAATTGATTTATAATTTTTTTATTAAGCTCTTAAAGCAATTACTATTAATTTTCTAATTACTCTATTCGAATTGGTCCATGCAGCATATTTATCACAACATCTTATTGAGTTTTTATGGTTCAAATTTGTTAATGGTTTATTTATTTTTCTAATGGTTTATTTTCAGGTTTCTGAGGTTAAAATTTGATTTGTACTAATTTTGTTTTTAAATTTATTATAGTTTCAGCAACATATTGCTTGGGAAATGAAGTCTTGGAATCTTGGTACAGAATTGGTTGCCAGTTTCATCTTACTTGATATATTGATGGAGAGTTGGGGTGATCTGTTTCCAACTCGCGATTGAAGCAGGTTTCTTTGGTCTTTTCTGCCCTGATCAAGCAGGACAACCTTATGTCTTGATTCTTCATTGATTTCTGTTGAGGAAGTCTGAATTTTGGTAATATTTTCTCAAAATTTCATTTTATTGAGATATTTCATTTATTAATATAATTCATCGATTCATGGAATTCATTTTATTGATAAAATTTTATTTTATTGATAGGATTTCATTTTATTTATAATTAATTCATTGATGAATATGATTCTTTGCATTGATATTTTTCATTTCTTTGATTTCAATTGAGAATTTTATTATTTTGTTTTGGTAAAACAGTTCAGTTTTGAAAAAATGTTTATGAATCGAGTAATTGAAATTTCAAATTAATTGGCAAGAATTGTTGAATTTTCTCTAATTCAGTTATTTTTACTTCATTGGAAGATTTTAGTTAATTTGTTAGACATTGTGTTAAAATTTTGAATTTCATTTTTACATTATCGAGGTTTTTAATATGCATTTTGCATTCATTATTTTGTTTGACTTATGGTCGGTATGTTTTAATAGTTCAAATTTGTTGTTTATTTCTCAGATGCTTAGAATTTAAAGAATTATTTCATATTCATTGGATTTATTAAGTTCATTTATGAATCTTGTTTTACGAATTGTCCAAATTTTGGATTGTAGTTCATTGAAGTTAAAATTTTTATGGAATTCATTCTTCATCCTTATTCGAATTTTTATATTTGTTTTTTTTTTATTAAAATTTAGAATTTTTTTAGGTGATAGTTAATAATATTATTTATAGTGATGGCATTTTTTTTACTTTAGTGGTGGTAATTAATTCTTTTTATGCGACAAATTCAATGGGAAATTTTTTTTGTTATGTATATACTTGCAACTGTACTCAACTCAGAAATTTTTTTATATGCACTCACATTGAAAGGGAAAAATTGTTTACATACTATATTGTGTATTCATCTACATGCACTTGGTAGTACTAGATTCTTGGAAATTATGTTTTATCTACTGTATTCACCACAGATTGTTCACACTCATGTCATATCTCGTCTCCACTTGTATTTATTCATTGTTGATAACTTACTGCTTTCATTGTTACTCATGGATTTTTTAATGTATATTGTATTAGGCATCATGTTTTGACATTTTATGAAATTTTTATCAGGAATTATTTTACCGTAAGGTTAATTTCTTTTTTTTTTCTCTTTTTTTTAGTGAGGGATTGTATGTTGTGACTCGTCACAACACGTTTTTATTTTTACTATTCAAAATTAACATTTTTTTTTATAACTCATTAAATATTTTTTATTTTATTTTAAATTTGTTATTCAAAATTATTCTATTCAAAATTGCTTTTATTTTATATACTCATTAATAGACCAATTGTCTCTTTTACTAAATTAAATTATAACACGCTGCTGTATATATATTTTCATGAACAGTCTACGCCCTCTTTCAAAATTGCGGCAAAACGACATCTCTTTTTTTTATGATTGGCAAAGGAACCTCCCTGGTTCAGCGAGAATTTAGTTTTTTTGGTATGGCAACATTCGGTTAGCGCGGGAGAAATTGTGCTGACTCGCTCTTCTCTGGAAAATTTGTGATACGTGAAGGTTGTGATATAGGTAGGGTCCCCTTTAGGGGGTGCCTTGTGTCCCAGCCATTTTTTTTATTACGCTAGATATGTGATAGTGAGATATTAGTAATGTTAGTAATGTTAATGGATTGATTAAAAGCTAATAAGAAATCAAACGATTTAGGAGAAGATTGATGATGATGCATATATATATATATATATATTTGTAAAATGAACTGGTCTGTGAATCTGAGTAAATTTTCAGTATCTAATATCTGCGAGTATTGCATTGACCAACATGCAATCTGACGTTACTTCTGCTTTTATGATAAAAAAATTTGTTCAAGAAGTAATCTCTATCATTAAAGTTGGTTCTACATCTTTCATCCATATATATAACTAGTATTAAGATTCCATTGATTGCACTCTTGAGGAGATGTAACAATTCTCATTAATGATCTTGCTTCACATCTTGGCACTGGTATATGTAACGATTCTTATTAATGTTCTTACTTCACATATTGGCATTGATATAGAGAAAACAAGTCCTAAGTTGAATGTGAATTTATTTTATTAAGATGTTAAAATTTCATCTGCTGTTATTCAAGTGTAGTGATCTTTGGTAAAAAAAAATGTGGCACAGATGTACCTTCTTCTAAAATATGTGTATCAAAAGTTCATGTTGATTTTAGTTGATATTACTGCTACTGCAAAATTGCAGTAAAATTCTGCTATAAAGAAAATGTGTGAATATAGACACATATCTTTCATTAAAAAAAATTGAAATTGCTTCTTAAAAATATTATTTGAAGAGAATTCATATTCTCAAGTTGCATTATATATATATATATAACTAAAAAAAAAATTGTGACTGACCTTTATATATATATATCAACTTAATAAAGAACATATTGTTATCTGTATTGTAAGAGGTTTTTTTTGTATTTTTTTACCTATATGTATATAGGTCTTGTGAACTATTTTTTTTTTAGTGACAAGAATAAACTGTTACAGCACAAAAAGGAAAGTTATATATATATATATATATATATATATATATATTTTTAAATTGATTTTTTTTAGGTCCTGAGACAGGTATGTAATTCTAAAAAGAATGCAACATTGATTTTATGTAAACTTATAATAATTTTACCATATTTTTTTAGGCGCTCACATACAAAAATGGTTTTTATATTTTTATTACACAACGCATTGTTCTATTTATTCTAAATTCTATTTCCCACTATATGATCCCCTTCCATTAAGTAACTAATCTTAAATTAATTAATTTCCCATTTTAATTGTATGTGAGTGACCGATCCAACTAGATGTGTGATGGAGATTGTAAATTAACTTTTATATTTCTTAAAGATCTCTCTTTACAGTCCTTATCACAACAGTAGCTTTTTGAATAAAAGAAGAATTTATATCGAAAATTCTGGAGTATATCTGGAATATGATATAGGAGTACCTGGTGCAGATTTCGTAAATAAGCGGAAAGTCATTATTCAACGCATTATTCATTGAGTATTGTAAAAATAAAATCTCATTTCATACTTAGGAAAGAAAATTATATTCATAAACACTTATAAGTAAATTTTCAACATTGCTTAAAAACAGAATATATTATTTAAAAATTTTCAAAAAAGGTTAGACACACATTTCTGAAAAAGTTTGGGTACCAGTTTAGAATTTTGAAAAAAAAAATCCTCGAATAATATAATTTTGAATGGTGTTAAAGTTATTTTTGCTTCATAATATAGAAAAGTAACTTCATTAAGTATATAATAAAATATTTGCTATTACCACATCTTTCCTATGAAACGTAACGTTAGCAAAAATTTTCACCAACACTATGTATTATTACACCGTTGTAAATCGTAAAAGTGAAATTTTTGCATATTGTAGACAGATATATACTAAATTCTGCTGTGATTGTATATACCAAGTGGTTATATATGTATATACAGTGTATATATATATATATACTAAATTTCGACCCTTAACTAATGGGTTCAAAACATATTTAACTATTGCTAATAAAATATTACTAAAAGTCTTAAAGGATATAATAATTAAAATTAAACACAATGGTCTCTATTTTATTAATAACAGTTATGAGGTTATTAAGAAAATTAAAAATATTTTTGATAATTTGTGTTATAAAAGCTATGATTTTAATGATTTGTTCAAGAATATATATATCAATGATTTGTTTGAAATTGTGATGGAAGTTTATGATAGATATAATATGCAATTCCGCATTATAAAGTGTAAATTTAAGAATTTGGTAGAAATGGTTCTGTTCGAAACCGTTAAACATGACGGTTCGAACTTCTATAAACAACTTCACGGTATACCAATGGGAGGAGGTTGTTCATCAATTCTTGCAGACATATATTCAAATAAATATGAAGTAGGTACCCATCTCTTGAACGAATTACTATATATGCGTTACGTTGATGGCATTTTATTGGCATGTTGTAGAAAGAATTATGTCATGGATTTTGGTGTTTATCCAAATTGTCTAACATTATCCAAAACTCCATATAACCAAGATCAGGGTTTGAAATTTCTGGATTTGTCTATATACAAGGACGCTGATGGTACTACTGATTATCGATTGTACGATAAACGCAGGGATTTTAAATTTAAAATCAACTATATTATATTATGGAGTTCATGTTTACACAAAAACCTGTTCAGAAACATCATTATAAATTAGCTAACACGTAGCAAACGTTTACATAGCAATGCAGATGACCGATATGCCTGCGACCTATGTTTTCTGAATGATACCATAAAACAAGGTTTTCCAAGAGTGTTTTTAAGTGGTATCATTGGCATTTTTTTTTTTTTTTTTTTTTTTATATATATAACCTTGACGGATAGCTATCGATTGTACTTAGATAAAAGTTCGGGTGAAACGTAGACTTACCAGCAGGGGCGGCAAATAAGGGGCGCGAGGGGGCGCGGTCGCGCCCCCAAATTTTTCCTTGTCGCCTATCGACTTCTCACATTTTTTATCGACTGTCCACAGCTTAGTTTTCTCACGCCATGGAGCTTCAAAAGCGCCAACCTTCACAGTGAAGTTCTCACTTCCGGCTGGAACGAATCCTTTACAACTTGAAAAGATTAGGGTGATGTTATCCTTTTCACTTGAAAATGTCAAATGTCCGATTAAATTTATGTGTAGTTAGCGCATTCTCATCCATTCCTTCCGCTGGAAGTGCATTTCAGCAGCTCAATGCATTATATTCTTTCATAGAAACAGCATATAAAAGACATGCTATT